>ML243233.1:0-23491 GCA_005239495.1 Nicotiana undulata
TTCACTTGTTTGCCACCTAATCATCAAGACTAAGGAGTCATTCCCTTAGTTTTGTGGCTTTCTTCCACGTTTTTGGAGAGGGTGGGGTGAAAATTATTAATCTTGATCCACTTATTATGTAATTAGGTAATGTAACATTATTCGGTAATTAACCAATTACCCGCATAATTAAAAATTATCTCAAATTAATTTATTTATTTAATATACTTTATACATTATACTACCATGGTCATATGGTACCTTGCATCGTATTAGTCCATAATTATCGGGTATTTTAGCTCGGGCCGTATTTTATCCCAATATGCCAAACTTCGACAAAAAATTCATTTTCTTTGACTTGTTTCCTCTCTCACCTTCACGAATTTACTCGTCATTTGTTTAAAATAGCATAATCCTTATAATCTCCAAATAATCTCTTTCCCAAACTTACGTTGATTACCTTACGACGAAACTTTAACATACGAAAATACAGAATGTAATATCTCGTTTCCGAGCTTATCTTAATTTACTTATGGCGTACTTCCATGTACGAAAACATGGGGTGTAACAGGGCCATCATACTCAGAGGATACGATATCGAGTATCAGACCCAAACGACTATCAAATCCCAGATTTTGGCGGATTTTGTAGCCGACTTCGCACCCGCCCTGGTGCCCGAAGTAGAGAAGGAATTACTGTTGAAAACATGCATATCTTTTGGGGTATGGACCCTGTTTACGGATGGTTCCTCCAACGTAAGGATCCGGGCTCAGCATAGTCCTAAAGTTGCCTACGGGCAACATAATAAGACAATCCATAAAAATTGAAAAATTGACTAACAATGAAGTCAGGTATGAGGCTATGATTGCAGGTTTAGAGTTGGCCAAAAGTCTCAGAGCCGAATGCATCGAGGTCAAATGTGATTCTCTCCTAGTTGGTAACCAGGTAAATGGGAACTTCGAGGTCCGAGAAGTCAGAATGCAGAGGTACCTTGACAAGACCCTAATCACGCTGCATCGCTTCAAGGAATGGACATTAGACCATACACCTCGAGAGCAGAATAGTGAGGCCGATGCCCTCGAAAACCTGGGGGTCCGCTGAAGAAGATGACGTACTCCGCGTAGCCTTCGTTCAGTTAATAATATCGGTGATCGAGGAAGGCCACACCGAAATCAACTCCACCAGCTGACATGGGATTGGAGAAACAAATACATCGGTTACTTGAAGGACAGAATGCTTCCCACGGACCCAAAATAATCGAGAGCCTTACGAACCAAGGCAGCCCGACTCTCGCTCGACTAAAACAACACTCTCTATAGGAGGACCTTTGACGACCCCCTGGCGATGTGCCTGGGGCTGGGTGACACGGATACGTGTTGCGAGAAATCCATAAGGGCACTTGCAGGAACAACGCTGGATACGAATCCCTAGTCCGAAAAGTAATCAGAGCAGGATATTACAGGTACAATATGGAAAAAGATGCTAGGGATTTCGTTCGGAAATGAGACAAGTGTCAAAGGTTCGCACCCATTATCCACCAACCCGGCGAACAACTGCATTCGGTCCCGTCACCGTGGCCGTTCATGAAATGGGGGATGGACATCGTTGGACCACTACCAACGGCACCGGGTAAAGCTAGATTTATTTTTGTTTATGACTGAATATTTCTCAAAATAGGTGGAAACACAAGCCTTCGAGAAAATAAGAGAAAAAGAAGTCATCAACTTTATATAGGACCATATCCTATGCCGATTCGGGGTCCCCTCCGTGATAACTTGTGATAATGGAAAGCAATTCATAGGAGGTAAAGTGACGAAGCTCCTCGAGGATCATAAAATCAAGAGGATCTTATCGACACCCTACCACCCGTGCGCCAACGGCCAAGCCGAATCCACAAACAAAACCATCATTCAAAACTTGAAGAAGAACTTGGAAAGAGCAAAAGGCAGATGGAGGGAAATGCTGTCCGAAGTCCTGTGGGCATATCAAACCACTCCCAAGTCAAGCACAGGGAAGACACCATTCTCTTGGTATATGGTTCCAAAGCTCTAATATCGGTCGAAGTGGGGGAAACGAGTGTCAAGTTCCGACATGCTACGGAGGATTCAAACAATGAGGCCATGACTGCAGCCCTCGAATTACTTGATGAGAAATGAGAGGCTTCGCTGGTACGGATGCCCGCGTAGAAACAGAGGATCGAGAGATGCTATAATAGGAGAGAAAACCTCCGACACTTCGGAGTCGGGGACTTAGTCCTAAGAAAAGTGACTTTGAACACCCCAAACCCTAATGAGGGGAAGCTAGGCCCAAACTGGGAGGGACCGTATCGTGTGCTCTGAGTAATTGGCAAAGGATCCTATAAGCTCGGTACTACGGAAGGCGAGCAACTCCCGAGCAATTGGAACATATTCATGCTCAAACGCTATTACTGCTGAGGTAATTCTATGGCCCCGTCCCCTTTTTTATTTTGCTCGAAAGCTAGCCTCCAGCAGACATCCTACAGAAGACGTCAGAACATCTACCAACTTCAAAGAAGTCCCTGGATCAACAGACGTGTTGCACTCTTTTCCTTCAATCGGGTTTTATCCCTGAAAAAGGGTTTTTACCGAACAAGGTTTTTAACGAGGCAACATCTATGCGTTAGCCAGGAAGAACTTAAACAAGTGTTCAAGGCTTCTATCAAAGCAACCTCAAATGTTGGAGGACATCGCCCCGGGAGGTCGCCCCCATAAAACAAGTCAGAATATGCCAAGGAGGGGATCAACAGGAGAATGCTGTATCGGGCCAAACGGTCAAATGAACCGTGCCCACATAAAATGATTGCGCCCTCGATGGCGAAAACATGTACGCTTGTATCAAATAATCAAAGGAATAGTTTATCATCAAAACACTCTGTATGCTCTGGAAACGTCTATCTTTAACATTCAAATTATCAATATCTGAGGTTGTAAGATCCCAAGCGGGTAACCTCGGATGTGTCCAAAACTGTAAGTCCTACGGGAATGATCGAGGCCACAAGGACCCGAATGGGCGTATCTGAACAGCAAGGCACAATACCGACTTCAAAGCCAAGGATATATATATTCGAACTTGTAATACCCCTAAAAAGGCATACCCTCGAATATATATGCCGAGGATACGATACTCGGGACTAAAGGATCCGAACAGACATAAAACGACTCCGGTCGATGGGCTACGACCAAAATTATGCAACTCGGGGACGCCTGACTGTTGTGATGAAATTAAATCCTTCGAAGTTATTTAAAAAAGAACCGGTTAAATCACGCTTCCCTCGTCCCAAACAAAAAAGCTTTGATCATTTTCATGACGGTTCCAAAAATGAAAAGGCTTTGAAGCAAGTTCATCCATAGGGCAAAACCTTACGAGGTGCCCACCTATCGTCGCGTAATGACTCATAATCAAGGTTCTTACCGAACCATCAAAGAGTCGGACGAGCACAAAATATCTAGGGCATGAACGGGGAAAAATGTAGCCATACTAAAAGTCGCCTAAGAACCTTGAAGCCAGCGCATAAGGCCTAGATGCTAATTCAAAACCTAAAGGGTCGATGAGCTTGAGCTGTAACCCGGCTCGGGGACTGAGCCCGAAATGGTTAACCAAAGTCGCCTAAGACCCTTGAAGCCAGCGCACAAGGCCTACGGGCTAATTCAAAACCTAAAAGGTCGTTGAGCCCGAGATGTAACCCGGCTCGGGGACTGAGCCCGAAATGGTTAACCAAAGTCGCCTAAGAGCCTTGAAGCGAGCGCACAAAGCCTACGGGCTAATTCAAAATGTGAAGGGTCGATGAGCCCGAGCTGTAACTCGGCTCGGGGACTGAGCCCAGTTTGGTTAACTAAAAAAGAGGCCTATGGGCTAATTCGAAATTCGAAGGGTCAATGAGCTCGAGCCGTAGTTCGGCTCAAATACTGGGCCTCTGATGATTGACTGAAAACATCAAAGGGCAAGAATGCGTAAGCCTCCGGGCTAGCCTAAAAAGGCATGTAGGCTAGTGAAAAGGCCACATTAGCCACCCAAATGCCAGGGCGCGAGGGTCTTGAGAGCCTATACGAAAATATTCAAAGGCCAGATCTGAGTCCTTAAAACTAAATTTTTTTGAGGCCCTGAAGTCAAATCTTGACTCGAGGAACTGAATACCAAATTCAAACAAGTTCACCACTCGAAGAAATCGTGCAAATCTTTAAGGGCTATCCACACCCCAGAAGTTCGGGCGGACGCAAGGTTATAAAGCCCAAAGGTTACCAAGGCTCGAGCAGAGCCTCATTCAAAGACTATTTGTTAAGCCTCAGGGCTATCTCTATTTTTTAAGCTCGGGCGAATGCCCTCCTGACCCCTTATGACCGTAGGCCTCCCAAATTCGAAGTGAATACTCACTCGGAAGCCGTCCCCAAAATTCCCCGAGGTTCCCAAGTCAGGGAAAGTCCTCGCTGGAGGGTTATCAACGGGCCTTCATTGCTACAAAGAAGCCAAGGTCCGGTCCTCGCCTAACTAGAGGCAATCCTAGCTTAGATAAAGGGCTCGATGTTTTAAGGAACAAAACATTGGACATATTGCAGGTCCGATATTCAAGCGAATCATACATCCAGATTTTTATAAGCAGGGACAGAGTAAAATACAACACCGGATCAAAGGAAAAATAAGGAAGTTCTTATATTAATAGGGGGCGTATACAAAGCCCACTGAGGATCTTTACACAACGACAAAAAAAAGCGCTAAACAATAACCAAAAGCCTAATCTACAGATAAAGGCCTATCCTCCGGGGACACACCCTCGAGAACCTCCTCATAAGGGACCTCGTTTCAACCTCTTCAAATAGCGTTTTCGGGACCCTCGAGGACCTCCTAATAAGGGACCTCGTTTCAACCTCTTCGAGCGGCAAGGGGCGGACAACATGTTCCTCCTCCTCTTAAAAGCTTCCGATTTTGGTGGGTTCGTAAGAACCACTATTGGGAAGCCACGTTGCGGGACATTGAACCGATGTGGGATGCAAAAGCTAGTGGATATTTCCTCCTCGCCTCCTGGGAGGCAAGAAGGGCCAGGTACCACACCCGATTAAAGTTAAGGGAGATGAGCAGCAGTATAGGTCCTTCATACCGTCTGGCATGGGAGGCACTCGATGCCATTCTCTCATCTCCTCGGGCCGACAGCATCAGTGACAATAACAATAACAACAACAACAACCCAATATAATCCCTATTAGTAGGGGAGGACATTGAGAAAGAGGTTATGTCTAGGACCAAAGGGCCACCGCCAAATAACTTTTCAAACATAGATTTGCACCATAAAGACAAAAACATAGAGATGAATGTGAAGAAGGAAAAAGATCAAAGGCTGCTGAAGTAAGGATGAATGAAGTTTGAGATCAGGCAACCCCATATTTATAGAAAGTCAGAAACCTTACTAACTACGCAATCAATGCTTTTGGGGAAATCAAATTGCGGCGCAGTCATCACCCTTCTTGAAAAAGGAAACAACAATGCAATCAATGCTACTGAAGAGACGTTTCGAATCTCTTGATAAGCTTGCGTCATGAGAATAACGTCAGCATGAAGAGCCTGGAAGGATTCACATCAGGGTCGTTTCTTATCATTTCATTATAAGAAACGCGGGGACTATCTGTGTACGGCTAAAATTGGGGAGGCCAATGTTATGTTTATTATAATGGCTTGTTCATGTGAGATCTCAAGTATAGCCCGGGGTTCGATCTCGAAGCTCCTCCTACTTTCGACCCAAAAGGATACGGGCCCGGGATCAACATAGGAAACATCACGAACTTTGAGGCGGACAGTTCTACGATGAAGTATGATTCCGTACTTAGGCATTAACTAGCCGAATCCATCAAGATATTTGTAATAAATGTCAAAGTACTATATTGGGATTCTCCCTCCTATATAAAGGGGACCCTAGACATTTTGTAAGGATATAATAAAATACAAGGCACACGAATATTCTCTGCTTTACTTTAACATTCTCTATTTCTCTCTACTAGCTCATTCACTCACATTTATTGCTTCTCATTAATTGCTATTCATTTATAGCTCATTATTAGTCATAAATAGTACTTTACAAAACCTACAATTTTATTATAGCTCCATCGGTAGCCCCGAGCCTCGACCTTAAGGGCCCCTGAAGCCAATATCGAACCTTCGAACTCAGGCATCTCGGTTTGCTTTTCTTCAATTTTCTCATTGCTTTCGCTCTATTATATCCTAACACACTTAGCATCAACTATTTAATAACTGGTACTAAGATAAATCACATATTTTTAGAACCAGTTAATCAAATATAATAGTAATTACCATTTTCCCGGTAACCAGAACCATTGCCTCTAAATGAGGCTCCATTGAACCCACCAAAATGACGTGGCCTATTCTCAAATGTCTCCTCTCTATCCCGACCAAAAAACCTCTCGATACACCTAGCAATATCTACATCTCGAGTAAAAGAAATATCATCCTCAGTCTCTCTGGCCATCTCTAGTATGATACCATAAGTAAAGCCATCTATGAATCTCCTCGCCATCTCCCTCTCAGTAGGGAGCAAAACCACTGCATGGCGAGATAAATCCATAAATGTGGCCTCGTACTGGGTAACAATCATACTACCCTGCTGAAGGTGCTCAAATTGGCTGAGGTAGTCCTCTCTCAGAGTAAAAGGGAGGAACTTCTCCAAGAATAGCTGTGAGAACTCATCCCAAGTGAGTGGAGGCGAACCTGCTGGTCTGCCATGAACATACTTCTGCCACCACCTCTTGGCGGAATCATGCATCTGAAATACCGTGAAGTCGACTCAATTGTACTCCACTATACCCATGTTGTGCAGTACCTCATGGCAACGATCTAAGAAATCATGTGGGTCCCCAGAAGGTGTACCACCAACGCGAATAAGAAATATCTTGATTAACTTATCCAACTTCTTTATCCCCTCAGACATAACATGTCTTTTCTGGGACTGTGTAGAAATAATGGGCTTAAATGCTCCAACTGGCGGAATTGCTGGAGCCTGGTATCTGTGAGCCATATGCTCTAGAGTGTGACTAGCAGGAGTCTGGGCTCTTCCACCGGCCTGAGAGATGGCTGGTGCCATAGGAATCACACTGGTCTGGGCCATACTGTCCATAAGGCTCACCTAGCGGACTAGAGTGTCCTAAAGTATCGAGGTAGAAATAAACCCCTCCGAGACCTAAGCTGGTCCAAGTGGCACAATCTGAATAAGGATCTCCTCCTGCTCAATTGGAGGCTCTACAATAGGTGCTCCTACGCCTGTTCTAGGATGAGCTTTGCCTCTACTTGTGGCCCTACCTTGGCCCCGATCCCTACCCCTGGTAGTGGCTGCAACCTGGGGATCCGGCTCCTGGTCATGTATGGATGCTGTGCGTGTCGTCACCATCTGTAATAGAACAAGAATAGAATGATTCAAACTCAATGATAGAATAAAATCGCATGGTAGAGAAAGAAAGAATTAAAATTTCTAAAGCCTTATAGCTCTGGAAGATAAGTACTGATGTCTCCGTACCGATCCTTCAGACTGTACTAAACTTGCTCATGACTCATGCGACCTAGGCAAATTCTGATACCAACTTTTCACAACCTGAAATCCCAACCATGGGACCATGATGGCGCCTAACACCGAATGCCAGGCAAGCCAACACCACAGATAAAACAAAATAAATAAAAGCAATAGATGTCCAATAACTGGTCAGTAGCTTAACATAAACTACCCCAAGATTAGGTGTCACAAGTACATGAGCGTCTAGATCGAGCTAAATACAAGGTTTTCAATGAAATACAACATTGTTTGAAATAAAATGGAAACAATACAGTATATATATAGGAAAGTGACTCTAGGGCTTGCAAAAGGATAAAACTCTACCTCGAATCACTGATTGGGATCTGCTAACTACCTCTTGGAACTCGGCTGGTATCCATGTCAAAATCTGCACAAGAAGTGCAAAAGTGTAGTATGAGTACAACCGACCTAATGTACTCACTAAGTGTTGAGCCGAACCCGGATGAGATAGTGATGAGGCAGTAACATGACACCTATTAGAAACCTATGCATATATGCATATATGTATATATATATATATATATATAAAGGGAGAATAACTAGAACAATAAGTACATAATCGCGAATTATTTATCTTTCCGAATTAAGCAACAAAACCGCCAAGTTAAACTAAGGACTCAAGTATCAATAAAACAAATGAAATCATCAATGTCATGGCATCACCCTTCGTGTTTTTACTTTCATCCTCACCATATAATATAGGTGAAAGTACGCATGTGCACGACATCACCTTTCGTGCTTTTACTCCCGTCCTCACCATATAATATAAATGCAAGTATGCATGTTCACGATCTCACCCTTCATGTTTTAGCCTCACATTAACTCAAGCAATAACATCAATATGCAAATATGGCACGACAACACCCTTCCTGATTTTCACTCTTCCTCACCAAGTAACAATAATAACCCAATGTATCAAACAAGGTGGGAAGCAAATTTTAACTTCAACCATGGTGCTAGAATAAGTAACTTCAACTTTCAATATATCTACAACTTCAAAACAAGAAATAAATATGGAGGCAAAAAATTAAAGAGTGACAATCTAACTAAGTCATGGAAGGCATAGCAAATGAAACAACACGGTATAATAAGACAATTTTCATCCGCATGCTTTAACCCATAACAACTCATATATACTCGTCACCTTGCATATACGCCGTCCCCACACATAATTCACGTAGAAAATAAATCAATAAGTCCTAATTCCGTCAAGTCAAAGTTAACCACGATACTTGCCTCACTTCGCAACCAAATCAACAACCAATCATGGCTTTCCCTTTAGAATAAGCTTCCAGACCAATAAATCAAGCCAAATATAGTTTAAACAAGTTAAAATAAGTTTTAGAAACTACGCAAGAGTGTAAAGGTTCAATTGTTAACTAAATTTAAAAAGTCAACCCAAGGCTCGATTGGTCAATACCCGAGATTCGATCCAAAACTCGACTACCCATTCACCCCGAGCCCAATCATGTGATTTGTTTAAAAATTTAACCTCAATTTGAGGTCTAAATCTCAATTTTACATTATCCCTAAATTCTACCCAAAACTCCTAATTTTTACCATATAATTCATAGATTTAAGGTTAAAAATCATTGGGTGATTATGGTAATACCTCAAAATTACCTAAAAAGTTCTAACCAATGAAGTTGGATGAAAATCTCTCAAACTCTCTCTAGTATGAGCTCTAGTTGTCAAAAACGGTGAAGAATAACAAAATCCCAACTTTCAGCTTTTATTTAACTGAGCGTCAGGTGTTCTTCACATTCTCAAAGCACCTACCGCATTTGTGAAGTGCACATGCTTGTTGGCCTTCGCATTCAAGAAGTTTCATCACGTTCGTGAAGGCTTTTCCCCAGCCAAGCCTCCGTGTTCGCGACCCATGGATCACATTCGCGATGAAGAGCCATCAACCCTCCCTAGACTATCCCCAGCACTATGCATTTGCGTGTGGCCGGCCGCATTTGCAAAGGCCAGTCCCCCCAAACCTTCGTGTTCACGAGCCTAACCGCGATTCGTATAGAACAACCAACCCCAAAACCCAAATTTCCCCTTCGTGATCGCGAGAGTGGCTTTGAGATTGTGAAGCACTGATACACCAACAGATAACCAACATTCAACAAGTCCAAAAATGATTAGAAACTAATCTGAAACTCACCCGAGCCCCACAAGCTCCAATTCGAACATGCACACAAGTGTAAGAATCGATCATCAAAACTCAAGATTTTAACGTGAAAGCTCATTCTTCAAAATCATTCACATAATGCGCCAAAACGCGCTCGGATCACCCCAGACGCCAAAACAATGTGCGACATGTCCAAAAACATTATAGGAACCTACCAGAATTGTCCAAATACCAATCCAATGTCGTTTACCAAGAACGTTGACCGTGGTCAACCAAAGTTATTTTAAAAGCCAACAATTGCATTTTCCTTAAAATTCCACGTAAGAATTTTCCAAAAAATGACACGGATCACACACTAGAGTCATATTATGTACACCAAACCACTAATCAGTTTTCCTCAATCCGCGTGTACATCATCAAGAGAGAAATAAGAGAAGGTGACTCTAGGGGGATTGATCCATATCCACACGCTACACGGTGTGGTCACGTGCAATATTCGTACTCCATCGGACGTGGTCACATGCTATACATCATAATCCGTACGGCGTGGCTCAATATCATGGATCTGCCCAGCGTGGTCACATACATAACCACACAATCCTCCTGGCATGGTCACATGCATATAACCACAATCAAGCTGCCATGGTCATAAGCCTAACAACACAATCCGCCCTGCGTGGGCACAAACATCTAGTACAAATCATATCACATAGAGGAAAATATACAAGAGCACATGTATATGACCAATGAATATAAAATTTCATACTCTTGGACTGGTATAAGTGACATGCTAAAGTGTATGCACGTTGTAACGACCCGACCAGTCATTTTGAGAATTTAAGCTGAATTTGGTGGCGTAAGGTATTGAACAACTTCACATTGTGTATATCAACCTGCGTGCATGGTTGAATTCAGCTACCGGATGATCTGGAGTTGAATTTGAAGAAGGATTTCAATTTTGGAAGCTTAAGCGGTGGAATTTGACCGAAATTTTGACTTTTGTGTAAATGGACCCAGAATGAGTTTTGGGTAATGTTAACAGCTTCGTATGGTGATTTCAGACTTAGGCGCGCGTCCGGAATTGGGTTTGGAGGTCTGTAGAGTTATGTGAAGCAATTCAGCGAAAGTTGGGAAAATTTGAAGTTTGGGAAATGGAGAAGTTTGACCAAAGTTGACCTTTTGGGATATCGGGGTCGGAATGCGATTCCAAGAGTTGGAGAAGCTCCGGGATGTCAACTGGGACTTGTCTACAAAATTTGACGTCATTCCAGGTTGAATTGATAGGTTTCGACACGAGTTTAGAAGTTTGAAAATTTGAAAGTTCATAAGTTAGATCTATGGTGTGATTCTTTGTTTCGGCGTTGTTTGATGTGATTCGAGACCTCGAGCAGGTCCGTGTTATGTTATGGGACTGGTTTGTGTGCTTGGACGGGGCCCCGGGGCCTCGGTGTGTTTCGGATCATTTCGGACTATTTTGCAATAGCTGATGCTGGTGTCTGGTGTTGTTCTTCGCATTCGCGAGGATTCTCTTGCATTCGCGAAGAAGGATTTGGCTTTAGGGACTTTCTTTGTTACACATGTATGACTTTGGAGGCTCATATCTCATATTTTATAAAGAATTTGAAGATGATCCAAAAACAAAAGTTGTAGACCTTTGTATCTAGTTTTCAGAAAAAGAAACCATTTAGCATTTGGATTAGTGTACAAAAAGTTATGGCTGGTACACTAGAGACTCTCCGGGAAGATGAAGAAGAAATATTTGTTGCGCAAGGCTGACTTTGGCAACTTATATCTCAAAATCTATAAGGAATTGGAAGATGACCGAAACGTGGAAGTTGTAGATCTTGGTGTCTAGTTTTCATGAGTGAATGAGTGTTCGTAATTTGTGATTTTTATCCAATTATGATACGTGAGCCCGGGGAGGCTTTTTGGGCGTTTTTCCTATTTTTTTGCCTTAGCTTCGAAATCATTAGCTAAAGTAGTTACTTGTAGTATTATTTAAATTATGCAATTTATTTGATTAGATTTGGACCATTCGTAGTTGGATACTCGTGGCAAGAGCGTGGTTTCGGCCTTAGTTGAGTGATTCGAGGTAAGTATCTTGCCTAACCTTGTGTGGGGGAATTACCCCTTAGGATTTGAGTCTTATATGTTGATTGTAGTCCGTGTATGCAAGGTGACGAGTGCGTGCTCGGACTTATTTGTGGAAAGTTGGCCCTTTAGGAATATTGGGTTCTTATATTCGCTGAGTATGAATTGTCCTTGGCAAGATTGAATTTCCTAATTTCTAGTTTCATCTTTATTGCTTAAATGTAGAATTTCTTACTTTTGGATTTACTCCTATTTCCTATTTGACTCCAAATTGATTTTTCTAAAGATTTTACTCCTTTTACTGTCATGCTATGTCTTCTTAATTTCTTATCTCTAATTGTACTTATCTTCATCTCATCTTGTAATTTTTTGGTCTTAACTGAGGTCATGATTATTTTCATGATTGCTTGTCCTTAAGTGGAATTATTGAATACCCTCAAAATTGCCTGACCTTAAAGGAAGTTTGGATAGACTATACCTTAGTTGACTTGCCCGTACATAGCGTTATCGGATTTGTGTTAGTTTCTTATTGTTGACCCTTGCATTTACGTACGACTGTTACATGCCATTTTCCTTCCTGGCTGAGTTGTTCTTAATATGCCTAGCATTCTTTATTGTGTTTATTACTTGTGAACTAGCTTTGCCTTTCTTGTGGCGGTAGGATCTTGAGTTGATATATTTACCATTCTTGTATTATTGTCATTGTTGTTGTTGTACTTGTTGTGTGATGCACGAGGTTTCTGCCGTGCAATTATGATTGTTGTGATGCACGAGGTTTCTGCCGTGCGGTTGTTGATATGGATATTTGCATGAGGTTTCTACCGTGCTGTGTTTACTATTGATATGGCACTTGCGGCGTGTAAGGCGGGATATGAATTTGAGGGTTGCGCATGTGGCGGGATAAGGTGGGAACATGTTTATGCACATGTGGAGAAACAAGGCAGGCATATACTTTACTATTGCATGTTGATACCCAATTTTTCTCAAAATTATTTTCAAACTTGCATATATACCTTCAAAATCACTCTTTATAGTAATTGATATTTTTTCATAATTTTTCGTATTTTTATCAAATTATTTTCCTGTTTATTTAAAATTTTTATGTTCCATAATTATTCATGATTATGCATAAATGATATTATAAACGATTTCAAGACATCTTCTTGCTCAATATGTTATTCATAACCCTATTTGGCTCCATTAGAAGTTAATTGTTTCAATATAAGCCTTATTTAGCTAATTTCAGCACCTTTGCAATAATAACACAAATATAAATTTATATCATTTTTAAAAGCAACAACTGATCATTTTATATTTTTTTTATAGTAGTTAACCATATTAATATCATTTATTTGGTTTTAATTTCATCTTACACAATTATCAGCTATTTTAATTAATTAATTATCTTATTTTTAGGGTATTTAACATTTAGCCCATTCTTATTTAAATTCTAGCCAACCTATTCAGGGAAGATATCACAGGCCTAAGGAGATTACACAAAATCAGTATAAATTATTATGTGAATAATCAATAAGGCAAATAGTCAAACCTATTAAACGTTAAACAACATGTATTGAACAAAATCAGAGAAACCCTAAGCAAGCATTTGGAGAAACACTAGAAGATTAGAACCTTAACAACAAGTTAAAGCGAGAATCACAAAGAATACACATATAGTTTCATAAGAACAAACACGAGGAACATACAGTCAAAGGCAGCCTAGAAAATTAGGTCTTTTTAACATAATAACTTAGATCACAAGAAAAGCATAAGAGAATCGTGTAAACATAGTAGAAAACACTTAATATCGGAAGAAGAATCGTTTTTTAAAAGGGGTTAAGAAACCCTAGTTTTTGAAATGAAAGATTGTTAAAGATGAAGGCTTTTTTTCCAGAGAAGAACATGTAAAGAAGCTTCGTAATATCGTAGATCTAAAGCAGATCTAGAGGAAGTAAAAAATACATAGGGTTAGGGTTTCGTGGAACCCAGAGTAGTAGGAAAACCTCAAAGACGTCGCTGGCTTAAGCCGAAAAGGTTGTAGTTCTTACTCAAACGATCGGGGGAGACCGAAAAGTGGCATGGGGACCATGAGAGGTGAGTGAACCGCTCCAGGATCATCTGAGGGCTTTAGGGTATCACTGGGCCGGTGCAAGGAGGATAGATAACCAGGAGATGATGAGGAACCATGGTTTCCGGTGAGAGAACCAGCCGGAGAAGACGAATGGAATCCATCGGAGGAGAGAAGCCAAGGGAGGCTTCTAGAGAGAACCAGAGACGAGCAGAGAGAGATAGAGAGAGAGCGAGAGATAGCAAATGAGGGGTGTGAATGAGAGGGGTCGGGGGTTTGGTTAGGAATTAATTAAGGAAATAGAAATCTAGGTCGTTGATCTAAATTGATCAACGGCTCAAATTGATTTGGGGGTTGGGCCGGGTAGGATATTAGTTAGGCTGGGTTAGAGAGTGGGTTTTGGGTTAGGTGGGGTTGGGTTGGCTTGTAATTTTGTACTAATTTTTGAATTGTTTCCTTGGTTGTGTGATACTTTCCTTAGTTAATATTGAGTCCCTGTGATTTTCAATTCTAGTCGTGATTCTTGTGACTAATTTTCAGAACTAAATTGTATTATACCTTATTTATGTGCACGAATATGCTGTTGATTGTTTGACATATACTTTCCCTAATTATGTGTTATGTACCTAGACTTAATTGCTTTCTATATACTTTACTACTCCTGTTATGGTAAAGGTCAGTTTTACAGTTGATTCTTTTCCTTATTTAGCTCTAATTGTGTCATTTGAACTATGACTCCCTAATTAAACGGAGTCCAGGTGTTTTATTGATTCTGATTGAACATTATTTCTATAACTATGTTAAACTATTATTCCTTACCCTATTTTCACTACTCGTTTTCAAAACTATAAATACCCTACTCCCTCTTTAGCATAAGACACCAACACACACAGGGACAAGACACACTGTTCTAAGATCTCTCTTACCCACACACACATATTGTCTTGCTTCTCTTGCTGTTACTTGTAACTCAGTTGGCTGCAAGCCAAAACTGAGTGATTCCATTGTGCTATTGCTCTACTGCCCAACTGTTCTGTTGCATCTACACACTACTGCTCTGCCTCTCTTTACTTTGCTGCTCTTCATTTCTCTCAT
Organism: Nicotiana undulata; assembly: GCA_005239495.1. Classification (NCBI taxonomy): domain Eukaryota; kingdom Viridiplantae; phylum Streptophyta; class Magnoliopsida; order Solanales; family Solanaceae; genus Nicotiana; species Nicotiana undulata. The sequence goes on from ML243233.1 coordinate 14,944, forward strand.
TCAACTGGTATGGTTTCAGTTTAAGCCTACATCATCTAGAACAATATGTTTCTGTTTGTATTAATATTCCTTCTATGTCTCTTATGCTTCTACTTGTGGTTCTGCTGTTTGCCTTACAATTAGCATGTGTAGTCTGTCTATGTGATCTCCCTTTAGTTCATCATGTTTATTTTGTCTATGTGATCTCTCTTTCCCTCTATGTTTAGCATGTCTACTTTTCTATGTGATCCCCTTTTCCCTTCAGTTCAGCAAGTCCAGCACTTTTCTTATATGTTTCATTATGAATCTGCCTTACCCCCTAGATTCTTGACACTACAAACATGTACTCATGATACCTAGTTACTATATAATCCTGAGCCTTTCCCTTGAACCTAATGTGTAACTCTGTCTGGAACTCCCTCAATCTAATGCTATTAAACTCTTTGGCATGAACATTTATGATAGATCATTGCTGTAACTAATTAAGTTCTGAAAGACTTCTCTGAGGTTAACCTATGTGCAACTATGCTTCACAGATGTATTACTTGTCCCCAATTCCCTTTCCCTTGTTTGTGTTTGTTCCCTGAACTATGTATGTTTTCTAAATTGCTGATTGTCCTGTCTCTTTTCCTCTTCAAACTAGTTTCATAAAACAAACTCTTATGCTGTTCTCTAAAGCTATTTTTTAAAAACAATTATGTAAGAAAACTCTTTTCAACTGAACTCCTTCTAAAAACTATGAGCACATCTCACTATTCCTAGTTTCTTAGTTCAGCCCCCTTCGTGTGAGCATTGCCTTGGGGACCATCTGAGTACCTATTGAACTCTGACACACAAGTCTGGCATTCCACATTGCACCTACTCATTCCTGGCTACGGTACCCTGGGTGTGAGCACTGCCTGGGATCCTCTGAGGTCCTTAGGAACTCTGACACACCTGGGGTTATAAAAGGTCATGGCATATGGCATTGTTGGATCTGGAGACAGTCTACTGTTAGGCTCCCTATAGTGTAACTTCTTAATTTTCCTATTTACTTATGTAATTTGTGCAAAGCTGGTCTGTACTAATTAATTGTTAAAACGATTCTGGAGTTGGATAGTGAAATGGGTGGGGTTATGCATGCTTAGTATAAATACGGGTAGAAACCATGCTTGTAGGCTTATTTTTATATATGCGCAATAGTCACCATGCTTAGGAATACATTCCATTCATGCATTAGATATCACGATACTTAGGTCCATTTATTTTCAGCATCTCATTATACTTATACCCACTTAGAAATCATGTTCCTAGTTAAGCAATAATAGAAATGGTTGTTATAATGTTACTGCCTCTGTGTTTTCACAATTCCTTCATCTAGAAATCCTGTTTTAGGTTAAATAATAACATCAACTATCGAATCTTACATTAGAAATCATGTTACCTTAGGATTTTGTTCTCAGCATGCTCATGTTATCTGTGCCAAAATCATGTATTAAAAAACATACTGCTGTGAACACTTAGAAATCCTGTATTAGGTTTCAATAACTTAATAAGGAATTACACCTCTGTATGTTCTATTTTCATTCAAAAAGAATGTGCTAATAAATCTCGCTAAAAAGAATAGATTCTAATACTGAAAACTCTCATGCATCTAGAAAAACATGCATAGGTTTGTATCATTCTACAACCTGCCTGCATTTAGATATCATGTTTCCAGGACCTGCATCCATACTTGTTTAAACTCTTAGCCTCGTAATAATAAAACAGACTCACCCTATCTAACCATTATTTTCTGAAACCAGGCAGTATAATTGGAGTATTTTAATACGCCTAGGCAAACCTTAGGTATTAACACTTGTTAAAACTGGAAAACTATTCCTCTTTTGTGTATTGTCTGGCTAATTACAGATAAGAAATCAATAGTTTGAAAATGGTAAAAATCCTTTCTCTGAAAACTCTGTAATAACACTGCCTCATTACTGTATTCTCGCCTAGACATCATGCCTTAGGTTCTGAAATTTAAGACCTCATTTGTGGTTGAGTCGTGCTAATTATGTGTACAACTTGTGGAGGAATACTTGAGCCTCATATCTGCCTCTATGTTCTTCCCTGTATTTGCAGTCCTAATTGTTTTGTTTGTCGTTTAGAATTTTGTCCTTTTAACCTAGGGGTTCAGCCTAGTACTCATCCTCTAGGAATAGTAGTCCCTAACTTCCTCCAGGACTGATAGGATGGGACGGGTAATAGCACGCAATAAGTTTCGTGACCAACACACGTTTTAAATACCTTTGCGGGGTTGGAAAGGGTAGAATATGGATGTGATGACCGATGCATTAATACCACGTGTAGCTTTGCCTATCGGGTATTGCATTGATGTGATCCATATTACTTTAAACCTAGGACATCTCTTCTCAAATATTTACTTTTGATTTCTTTCAACTTTTTAATAAACTTCAATACTTGTTTGAAATCCCCTCTTATATGAGCCTTACTTGTCATTTGTTTATTGTCCGAATTCACGAAAACCATTTGGCTGGGAACCCCAGTTGTAGATCCTGAGGGGTGCCTAATACCTTTCCCTTGGGATAACTTCAACCCCTTACCCAATCTCTGGTAATGCAAACTATTCTTATGAGTTAATTACTTTAGGTGACCTAACGCACCATAAAAATCGTTAGGTGGCGACTCTTCTTTTAACCCTCTTCCTTTAAAAGAGTTGTCAGAATGTCATAAACCCGATCTCCGCTTAAGGAAAAAGGGGCGCGACAACATGGCGACTCTGCTGGGGATTATACCTAGGCTTTTACCATTGCAAATATTTTTGTGAATTTGGACCTTTAATTTTGTTTAAATGTTTGCACCCTTTCCTCTTCCCTATTACATGCCGTTAATTGTTTACTTCTTTCACATATTTATTCACATGAATAGAACTAACATGTCTCTTTGTTTCCCTTTTGTAATTGCTTTCAATCATAACTGTTGTATTTACCGCCTTTCTTAATGTGCAAATACATGATTATCTGTTTAAATACTTATTTATTGCATATCATGCTCGACATTCATACTCCACTCGTGCCAAACAAAATACTATAGCAACGCTTACAATGAGTGGTTGCGCTCTTCCTATTACCCCTTAAATTCGAAAAGACGTATTTGCGGTAAAACTAGTCGATCAGCGGTGCAGTCGATAGTTCCGTGCCTTCCCCCTTGAGTTGTCCGCTCAAGGGTAACAGTCTAAAACCCCATAGAAACCCTACTCTGTTATACTGTTGCATGCATCATGGTCAAACTTAGCCAGGTTAACGTGTTGTCCGCACAATAGCCTTTAAGATAGCCTTGTCCAAAGTCCACTGGGTTTCCCTAGAACCCAAACGGACCCCCTCACGCTCTGTGCATTTATTTGGAGAACTAAATGCTTCCTGCTAATTATTGGTGTTAAATAGTCGAGTCTGGTAGGGGTTAAGGTCCTAACCTTGTCTGTTTTGCAGAAAATGAGGCATGAAGTCCCTAGATTCGGCATGGTCGCCAATATTCACCCTAGGCTGCTAAATTGGTAGGAAGACCTCCACTCTAGTGACAAAACTCTCGTCAGAAAACACCTGGGCAATCTACCATCTCTTTTGGATATCCAGCCAAACAAAATGATAATAGAGGCTGCTACTCTATTTTGGGACTGCAATAGGTCCGTGTTCCGTTTCGGGAATCTTGAAATGACACCTTTATTAGAAGAGATAGGAGGATTGGCCGGTCTAGCTTGGGAATCTCCGGGGTTGCTGATGCCTGAAAACCGCAGTGGCAGGGGTTTCTTCAAAATGATGGGTTTGAAGAAGAATCCAAAATTGGTGTGTCTGAAGGATTCATACATCCCTTTCGATATTTATATGAAAGTTACAGTCACAACAAATCGTACCGCACCTGCCAAGATGAGTTTTCCATCACCTCTCTGGGACATATCCATAGCCGAGTGTTCGTGTTTATGGTGTGTTTTTTGGGTTTGATTGTGTTCCCAACGAAGAAGGAAAGAATCCATACTAGGTTGGCCATGGTAACTAAGACGCTAATGGAAGGGATAGACGGGCATGACTTCAGCATTGTGCCCATGATCATCGCAGATATGTATCGGGCCCTAGAAATGTGTCAACGAGGAGTAAGGAACTTTGAAGGTTGCAACTTATTACTTCAACTCTGGCTCATAGAACATCTGCAAAAAGGTGAATACCGACAAGACATCCATCGAAGGATTTGGGATGACCACATCGCTTTTCATCACCCAAAGCGAATGAACTATATTACCGAGATGTTCGCTCAGCCGGAGAATGCCGAAGGATGGGTTACGTTATTTAGTAATTTAATCGAGAATCAGGTTCAATGGATGTTCGAGTGGTTTCCGACAGACGATTTCATCATTCGGTCCCGAGACGCATCATTTCTGATACTGATTGATCTGATGGGGACATACCCTTACGTCCTTCTGCGAGTTATGAGGCAAGCCGGTAGGAAGCATGTCATACCTAGGGCCGAGAAAATGAGTCATCTTCGAGCAGACTTTTAGAATGATGATAGCCCTCACAAGTGCCAAGCTCAGCACCTATGGCATTGCAAGATTAGGCTTGAAAAAGACACCATCGAGCCAGACAAGTATCAAGCCGGTTGCACTCCTTTCTATCTTGGTTGGTTAGAAGAAGATTTGGGTGATCGAATCGAGCCGGGGTTCGTTCGAGGTCACCGGGTCATAGACGAAAAGGCTGAAGCACAAGTCAAGTACAACCAACTGCGCAAAAAGATCCGTGAATGTGAGGACGATCACCACAAGATACATGAGTCCAACAAAAGGTTGATCGAGGAATGGAAGGACATGGCTATCAGCGCCAACCAGAGGTTGAGTTACTTGGAGCAAAGTATAGTTGAACTGGAGGAGAAATTCATCAAAAGGATCGAGACTTTCCAAAATGCTGAGGGAGCTGAAGGGGGATACTTAGCCAGAACCTACCTACTGCTGGGACTTGCGAGTTGGGAAAGCTGATCGAGGGAAGCAAGAAATCCGAATCTGGGGAAGGTCCTTCTGGGACCAATTAGATAGGGGTGTCTTCTTTTCTTGATTAATGTAATAAGGCCTATGGCCATTAGTGCCTTTTATTTTTGCATATTTAGAGTCATCTTAAAGATTTGTCTATTTTCTATCAGTAAAATGAGGCATTTAGCATTTTAAGTTCTCTGAATCAATTTGTCGCTAGGCCTATCTCGGGCACAAAGAGGTCCCTAACTTAGGATACGCTTTACATTTCTGCATTACGTGTTTAATTTCTGCAATATTTTTTCATAATCCTCACTGAATCAGTTACCTTTTGTTTTGTTTCTCTTTTAGTTATTATCCCCTTCCCCAAAGGTTAGTTCGCACATTCTGGCATCATCCGCCTATCGCACAAGATCCAAAGGGCCTCCACCTGCTCCTCCTCTCAGTCCTCCCAAAGGTAGAAACAAGGGCAAAAGTCAGATGGCAGAATCCAGCGGTATCAGGAAGGAAAATACGGTTGAACAGGTAGAGGCCATTGACGACCGGGGTATTCAAGTCTTGCATGAAAATATGTCACCATTAGAACAACAATCGCTGAAATTTCAAGAGGAGCTCGACCAGGTCCGGAATCTGGCCAATCTGTCATTTTCCTCAACGTCCCTAATGTCAACCCTACACCATCACAGTATATCCCAAAACCACCAAATCACCCTGCACCTCACCATAACGCCACTTCCCCAAAGAACCAAACTCTCCCTGCACCATGCAACACTTGCCACAACAACACTCCACCATCCATCCACGAACTTCAAAACCCCACGAAGGACCATTTCCATGCCTACAACAATCCCGTCTATGTGGAAACTGTGACCCACTCCATTCCGCCTATCTTACATACATCCGAATCTGATGAGAAAGACTTGCTTATCAAGAATCTGGCTGAGGAACTTAGAAAGCTGACTAGCCGAGTTCAGGGTGTCGAGGGAGTCAAGGGAATTGAAGGTTTGAACTATGAAGATCTCTGTATACAACCTGATGTTGAACCACCTGAGGGATTGGGACATAACAAAGCATTGCACATCACCGTGCAATGTGAAGATCATTTCATAACAAGGATCTTGATTGATAGAGGTTCCAGTCTTAACATTTGTCCGTTGATAACACTCAATAAATTGGGTAAAAGGCTACATGAGATAAGAGAGGGAGAAATCAACGTGAAAGCCTTCGACGGGTCTCAAAGAGCTACCATGGGGGGAATCAGTCTATGTCTACAGATGGGACCAACCTGGTTCGAAGTGGACTTCCAAGTAATAGACGTGCCAGCATCTTACAACTTGCTATTAGGGCGACCCTGGATCCATGCTGCGGGGGCCGTCACATCAACACTACATCAGGCGGTGAAATTCGAGTGGAGCCACCAAGAGGTGATCATCCACGGCGACGGTAGCAACCCTATCTACAGTCGCCAGACTATCCCTGTGATTGATGGAAAGAGAAAACTAGGCGGAGGAACTTATCACCATATTGAGCGAGTCAATGCCATTGACAAAGACAAAATGTGGGATAGCAAGATCGAGAGCATCCTGAACCGGGGAGGATATGAGCCAGGTAAAGGTCTCGGCAAGAACCTCCAAGGAATCACGAAGCCCATAAAACTCAAGAAATATGGTACTACTTTCGGTTTGGGGTACGAGTATACATGGGTAGAATTCAGAAACTGGTCGCCGCCATGGCACGGTCATCACTACCTTCTAGAGCAGCCTATACCTCATCTGGAGCAGACCTTCAAGCAGGCTGACATTATCTATGGATCAGATGAAGAGGAAGCACTTACAACGATGAGGAATTTGTTTTTGGAAGACAACAATATGGATTGCTGTGTGGTTCTCGAGGAGGAGGGGGAGGAAGGCCCTTCCGTACAGGTAGTAAACGAGGGAACATATCTTAGGAACTGGTCTATCAGGACCACCAAAGCCCGCCGAGCCTCGGGGTAGCAAGGCTAAAAACTAGCATTATTTACTGTTTATTTACTAAACAATTTTCCTTTTTCTGCATTTTTCAATTTCCGCAATAAGATCCTCAATGTTCAAAAAAAGTTATTCAATTTATCAAAGCATTTTCAATTTCTTTATGAATCCGATATTTATTGTTACTGTTTTCTCTCATTACTTTATCTATACATCATTACTATTACTTTACTTGATGAACCGATGATTGTGAGGTGCAATGAGGCAATGCAACAAACGTACATTGATTCAGACGAAGACGATATACCCGGCGAAATTGTTAAAGAGGTCGAAAACTTTGAAAATAGACCTAAGTCAAACTTAGATGAGACTTGGGTTGTCAACCTGGGAGATTCAAAAAATGCCAAGGAAACACGGATCAATATTTATTTGTCACCGTCAGAAAAGAAAGAGTATACAGATTTTCTAAAGGAGTATGAGGACATATTCGCCTGGTCCTATGACGACATGACTGGTTTAAGTACGTCCATTGTGGCCCACAAACTGTCGACCAATCCGTCATGTCCACCGGTAAAGCAAAAACTCAGAAAGTTCAAACCTGACATGAGTTTGAAAATCAAAGAAGAAGTTACCAAACAGATCAACGCCAAAGTTCTCCGGGTAGTTGAATACCCAACATGGTTAGCCAAGATCGTACCTATGCCGAAGAAAGACGGGAAGGTCAGAGTCTGTGTCGATTATCGGGATCTCAACCGGGCCAGTCCAAAAGATGACTTCCCCTTGCCGAACATACACATTTTAATTGCCAACTGTACCAAACATGAGCTACAATCCTTCGTAGATTGCTTCGCTGGTTATCATCAAATTTGGATGGATGAGGAAGATGCTGAGAAAATGGCGTTCATCAGGCCCTGGGGAGTGTACTGTTAAAAGATGATGCCGTTCGGTTTAAAGAATGCAAGGGCCACCTACATGAGGGCCATGACTACCATATCCCATGACATGATTCATAAAGAGATCGAGGTGTATGTGGACGACGTCATTATCAAATCAAATAAAGTTGCTGATCACATGGAAGATTTAAGGAAGTTCTTCAACAGGTTGAGAAAATATAATCTGAAGCTGAACCCCGCAAAGTGTGCATTCGGGGTTCCTGCTGGGAAGTTGCTGCGATTCATTGTAAGCCGCCGAGGAATAGAATTGGATCCATCAAAGGTCAAGTGCATTCAAGAACTACCACCGCCAAAGAACAAGAAAGATGTTATGAGCTTCTTGGGGAGGCTCAATTACATAAGTGTCACGACCCCAAATCCTAACAGGCCGTGATGACGCCTATCGTGGAACTAGGCTAGCCGACCATCACTTTACTACATATTTATTCAATTATAACAGTTCATAATATAACAATAAACAACAGTCATAATAAAGAAATAAATTACATAAGTCTAACGCCCCCAATAATGAACTAAACCACTCTAAACAACCTCCCAGAACTGGAGTCAATAGTCATGAGCATCTAAGAATAAATAAATCTAACTCTGCTAAAACTATAATATATGTCTCTGAATCAAATACTAAAGCTAAATAGGGAAGGGAAATGGAGAAG
>ML243234.1:1710-223145 GCA_005239495.1 Nicotiana undulata
TCATTTATAATCCGAATCACGTCATTTCAAGTCCGTTTTACACCAAATTTCACAGATAAGTCACATAACATATAATAAACCTGTTCCAGGACTCGGAACCATAATACGGGCCCGGTAACGCGATTTTCACATCAAAGTTCATTTTCAAAAATCTTTATTATTTTCAGAAAATAATTTTCTTTAAAAATTCATTTCTCGGGCTATTCCGGGCATACACCCAAGTCCCATATTTTTCTACGGACCCTTCGGGACCGTCACATCACGGGTCCGGATCCGTTTACCAACAATGTTGACCAAAGTCAACTTTATTCAATTATTTCATTCAAAATTCTATTTTTATCAAATTTTCACATAGAAGCTTCCCGGCTACATGCCCGGGCTGCGCACGCATAACGAGGTGAGATTAACGGAGACTTTCGGGGCCTCAAAACACAGATTTAGCTCACATCATGTACTCTTGATCTCCTTTTATACTTCCCTTATGCTTGTGTAAATAACAGATGGAGTTTGCTGGCAATTCACCTAATTGCTCCTGCATCTCACCATTTTCATTGATTAATTTTCTAGGAGTAATATTCTGCTGCAGAAATTGTAAAAGAAGTGACTTTTGGTTTTCTAAAAGAAGTGACTTTTAGATTTTCTTAAACAACAAATAATTAGGAAAAATAAGGTAAAAAGACAAAAAATTGAGTACAAAGATAATTGTGTTAAGGAAATGTAGTCCTAAAGTCTTGAAGTTAAGTTCAAAAGTTAAGGACATGTAGTCCTAAAGTCCTAAAATTAAGTTCAAAAGTTAAGGACAGGGAGTCCTTAACTTACATTTACAAGTTCAAAAGTTAAGGACAGTCAGTCCTTAACTTATAGTTACAAGTTCAAAAGTTAAGGACAGGCAGTCCTTAACTTACAGTTACAAGTTCAAAAGTTAAGGACAATAGGTCCTTAACTGAGACTTACAAGTTCAAAAGTTAAGGACACTTGTTCATCAACTTTGACTTATAAGTACTAAAGTTAAGGACACTTGGTCCTGAAGTTTGAGTTCGAAGTTCAAAAGTTAAGGACATGTAGTCCTGAAGTCCTGAACTTAGAGTTCCAAGTTCAAAAGTTAAGGACATGTAGTCCTGAAGTCCTGAACTTAGAGTTACAAGTTCAAAAGTTAAGGACATGTAGTCCTGGAGTCCTGAAATTATGTTCAAAAGTTAAGGACATTAGCAGAAGGATATTTTCGTCCGGACAGTTAAAGTTTATTAAGGTAGTGGCTAAAAACTAAAGATATTTTAAACAGTGGCTTTAAAATAAAGACAGCTTCTTTTAGTGGCTATTTGTGCACATCGCCCCTAGTACTAATTTGTAAATTTATTTACGCTGTCAGATCTAAGATAATTGACTACCTAGGGGTTGTTCGGTAGAATGAAATAGGAAATATAATGCATATATTAATTTTGGTATTATTAAGTCCTTGTATGGTAGTGTTTTTCAATATATGTATATATTAATACTTGTGCTGATTATACTCCATATTTCATATTATTCTTATATATAGCAAAATATAGTACTAATAATACCAAAGTGCAAATCATTTAATAGACCTAACCAAAAATCCGATAAAAAATAATTTCAGTATAACGAAGTTTATAGAATCATCGTAGTTAATCCCAACATTACTAAAATATCATACATATTAGTACTTGTTATGAAACAATAAAAGAAGAAGAACAATGTTGCAGAGAAAGGGAGAGATGGAATTCGTATTGAATTTTTAGGATAAATTACAATGGAATAGGATCCCTCTATTTATAGGGAATAGCCACCAAGTAAAATCCCTAAGATCTCTCTAAAATATAGACACTCACCTTAAATAGAATTCTATTTATAACACTCCCCGTTGAATGTCTAGTCAACAAATAATGTGCCTCGTTAAACCTTAACTAAAATAAAACTCAGTGGAAAAAACATTCTAGTAAAGAAAAAGAGTACACATGTTTAGAAATGCGCCTTTTGGTTGCCTCGTTAAAAACCTTGCAAGAAAAATCCAGCGGGACAAAACCTTGTAAGGGAAAAAGAGTGCAACGCGTATTAACTCCCCTTGACGAGAGCATCAATTCACATCCTTGAGCCTTCGCATCCCAATCTTGTGTATTAGCTTCTTGAAGGTTGACGTCACAAGAGATTTGATGAATAAATCATCCATATTAACTTCAATTAATATGTTGCACCTTGAAAATTATCGCTATCACATTATCATGTTTATAGAGAATTGATAATTCGTTCCACGTAACCTTTTCTAAAATGTTTATCATCTCTCCCCCTCATGTTAGAAAAACTAACTTGTTTCCTCAACTTTGGAAACTCATCTGTGTGCATTATGGTGTTAATCAAAATATACATCGCACATCAATAATAATAAGATGGAATTATTTGGTTCTTGGCCTGAACCACTTTTGAGAGGAGCATGTAATATACTTTTGTATATATTGTATATCAAACTGATATAAATAACTTTGTTCTCATAAGCAATAGTTTAGCTATTAAGTGGAGGCACTCAATAAATCATTTTGCTAAACGAAACCAACTTATCAAGATGAACTATCTTGAATAAAAAAATCTAAAAATTATGCTCTAAATTAAATTATCGAGCAAGTTACCTCGCAAACAGCAGGTTGCGGGTTAATAATAATTGCACATGTAACCATCTCATAGATGCATCTTATGTGGTATACATAGTAGGTGAATGGACCTATATTCACCTTTGATGTTTCCAGCATTCATGGAATTCAATCCCAATATTCGCGAGAACAAGCAAAATAAGAGAATTCGTAAAGAACTTTCTTGTTCTTTAATATTTACCCATGTGAATTCTTATTTATTTTTGCACATCATACTTAAATTAATATGGCTAAACCAATTATGTCAACTGGATAAATTATCAATATTGATAAACTTTAAGATTACACAATGATGTGTGCAATTATCATTAAACTCCAAGTTTATTATGATATAGATTTTTATATCAATAAACATCCACTTTATTGTGGTATTCTTTTATTTGTGTAGTACAAATTGGAGAATAAAGCGGGTAACTTTTCACATACATATTACTCCGCTACAAGTTGTAGTAATAGAAGATATTAAATTTTTCCTTTATTTATAATCTCAGTATAACCAATTGCTTTCGCGAATACTTTAGAAGCTCAATAAGTTTCTTTGAGACTTACTACTATATAATAAATTGACATGATAATCAATTGTATTTCTCCAAAATAGTAACAATTGGCTTTTTCAGAGCTCTCAATTAATTTGGTACTACCACATATTCATCAACATTCATATGGTGAACATCACTTTTAAAGAGAAAGTTATAAATTATGGTCATTGTCAAAATTATATGCAAGATCTGTTTCTTGCATTACTGTTATCCTTTAGTAATCACATTGCCCAAATATTTTGGCATACAATAGTTACGTGACCAATGACCATTTATGCCATAATAATGACTTATTTTCTTATTTCATCTCAAGCCTCCTCTTAGAGGTGAGTGTGATATTCACTAGCACTTACATATTCTTCCAAGAATGAATCGTATTCATAAATCAAATGTTGTCACGTTCACATCATGAATGGACCATAATCATCTATATGTGCTTTACAAAATCTCATGTCAAATACATGACATATATTACTTTCACAAAGTGAAGAATTATTTTGAGAATCCTTATTATTCTCATTATCACAATGATGACGATTATAAATTCGTCTATTGCCGCGTCCACATCCATTGACATCTTCACGGTAATAATTTTGTCTTCTTTCAGACTTATCACATATTGCTATCAAATTCTCTTAAGGGGAATGAGAATGAAGCAAATTCAACAGGACATGTTTCCATTTTTTCCCCACAATCATATATGAATTTGATCATGTCAAGGCATAGAAATTTACCATTTCGGGTTGTTATAATTTTTTGCAAACTCTATAAGAGTTATAATCAAAGTTTATTGTCTTTGCTTATATTTAAAATCAAATTATAGAATTTGAATAATTTAAAAGAGAAAAATAAAGTAAAATACTTACCTTAAATCCAGAATTTAGTCATGAAGGAAGTTCATGAAACAATTGACAATCATTATGCTCAATCCCAAAGCTTCTACTCAATTGGTTAGAGTCTCGTGCTAATAACGTGTTATGAAACAATAAGAGAAGAAGAACAATGTTGAAGAGAAAGCGAGAGAAGGAATTCTTATTGAATTTTTAGGATGAATTACAATGAAATAGGACCCCTCTATGTATAGGGAAATAGTGACTTAGGCACCAAATAAAATCTCTAAGATTTTTCTAAAATATAGACATTCACATTAAATAGAATTCTATTTATGACATTACTATTATTGTTGTATACGATACAAACGACCCCTTACTGAGTTGCATCTTGAGAAATGCGCCAAGTGTCTGCGGGTTAGCAAAGTCAAGAACATGGCCGACCTTTTTATTAACGTGTTTGAATTACAAATTTGAATTCCACTCCAAGCCGCACTTTAGAGTCTTGACTCTTTTTCTTTTTCTTTTTCTTTTCTTATATTTGAATTTATATAAGTAAAATTTTGAATTATCGGTGCAATTAATTAGTTGATATAAATTGATATTTTCTTCTTTCACACTTACAATAAATAATTACTGATAATTGTCTTAAAATTGAAGTAAAAATTTATCACTTAAAGTTGGGCTGATCAACATTGCCCTTTGCTTTTTTCTGACTTTCTTTTTTCTGGTTAACAAATATTAAGAAAGAAAAAAGGATATAGCAAATGCAAAAGAGATTTCTTTTCTGAACCTTAGTTTGGATTGAATGCCTAAAAGGACTTCTTTCTTTTACCTTATTCACACACCCCAAAAAAAAAAAAACAATAATAGAAACTGGCTAGTAATAAGCTCTTCTTTTTCCTAGAAAACGTATGCTTCCCTCAATTTCGTATTAGCAATCGTGGCTATTAAAAATAGTTGTCTTGTTATAAATAGAATTCTATTTAAAATGAATATCTATATGTTTGGCCAAGCTTTTAGAAGGAAAAAAAAGTGTTTTTGAGGACAAACAGAAGCAGTTATGAAGAAGCAGAAAAAAGTAGTTTCTCTCCGAAAGCACTTTTGAGAAAAATACATTTAGAAGCAATTTTCAAAAGCTTGATCGAACACTAATTACTGATTAAAACTGCTTTTCAAATTAGTTAGTCAAACACAAACTACTTCTCACCAAAAGTACTTTTAAAAAAAGTACTTTGACAAAAACACTTCTCAAAATAAGCTGATTCTAGAAGCTTGGCCAAACGGGCTATAAGTCACTCTTTTTCTATAAATAGAGGGTCTTATTTCATTGTAATTGATCACAAGATTCAATAAGAATTCATTATCTCATAACACGTTATCAGCATGAGACTCTAACCAATTGAGTATAAGCTTTGGGATTGAGCATAGTGATTGTCAATTGTTTCATGAACTTTCTTCATTATTAAATTACGGATTTAAGGTAAGTATTTTACTTTATTTTACTTTATTTTTCTCTTTTAAATTCTTGAAAATCTATAATTTGATTTTAAATGCAAGCAAAGACAATAAACTTTGATTATAACTCTTATAGAGTTTGCAAGAAATTATAACCACCAAAGTGGTAAAATTTCTATGCATTGTCATGATCAGATTCATGTATGATTGTGGGCAAAGAAATGGAAGCTCGTCCCATTGAATTTGCTTCATTCTCATTCCCCTTAAGAGAATGTGATAGCATATGTGATAAGTCTGAAAGAAGACAAAATTATTACCGTGAAAGTATCAATGGATGTGGACATGGCAATAGACGAAAGTATAATCGTCATCATTGTGATAATGAGAATAATAAGGATTCTCAAAATAATCTTTCACTCTTTGAAAGTAATATTTGTCACCGATTTGACATGAGATTTTGTAAAGCACATATAGATGATTATGGTACATTCATGATGTGAATGTGACAACATCTGATTTATGAATACATATTTATTCTTGAAAAAATATGAACGTGTTAGTGGTAGTGAATACACCACACTCACTTCTAAAAGGATGTTTGAGATGAAATAAGAAAATAACTTCATTACTATGGCATGAATGGTCATTGATTACGTACTTATTGTGATTATGCCAAAATATTGCGGCAATACGATTATTACATGGCATAAGTAATAGAAGCAACATATCTTGCCTATAATGATTTTGATCACGACCATAATGGTATAACTTTCTCCTTGAAAGAGATATTCACCGTATGGATGTTGATGAATATGTGGTAGTACCAAATTAATTGGGAGCTCTGGAAGAGACAATTATTACTATTTTGGAAGAATAAAATTGATTTTCAAAAGGCATTGTGTTGTAGTAAGTCTCAAAGAAACATAATTAAGTTTATAAAGTATTCACGAAAGCAGTTGGTTATATTGAGACTATAAATAAAGGAAAGATTTAATATCTTCTATTACTACGACTTGTAGCGGGGTAATATATTTGTGAAAAGTTACCCGCTTTATTCTTCATTTTATACTACATAAATAAAAGAATACCACAATAAAGTGGATGTTTATTGATATAAAACTCATATCATAATAAACTTGGAGTTTATTGATAATTGCACACATCATGGTATAAATCTGAACTTTATCAATATTGATAATTTATTCAGTTGACATAATTGGTTTAGCCATATCAATTTAAGTATGATGTGCAAAAATGAAAGAGAATTCACATGGAAAAATATTAAAAACTAGAAAGTTCTTTACGAATTCTCTTATTTTGCTTGTTCTCGCGATTATTATACCAACTAAAATTGAATCCCCTGAATTCTGGAATTATCAAAGGTGAATATGGGCCCATTCACCTGCCATGCATACCACATAAGATGCATCTATGAGATGGTTACATGTGTGATTATTATTAACCCGCAACTTAGTGTTTGCGAGGTAACTTGCTCTATAATTTAATTTAGAGCATAATTTTCAGATTTTTTTATTCAAGATAGTTCATTTTGATAAGTTGGTTTAGATCGCAGTTGGTTTAGCAAAATGATTTATTGAGTGCCTCCACTTAATAGATAAACTATTGCTTATGAGAAAATGTTATCTATATCGATTTGATATACGTTATATACGAAAGTATATTACATTCTCCCTTCACAAGTGGTTCAGGGTCAGGACCAAATAATTTCATCTTATTATTATTGATGTGCTGTGTATATTTTGATTAACATCATAACGCACAAAGATGGGTTCCCAAAGTTGAGGAAGAAAGTTAGTTTTTCTAACATGAGGGAGAGAGATAATAGACATTTGAGAAAATGTTAGGTGGAATGAATTATCAATTCTCGATAAGCATGATAATGTGATAGCGAGGATTGTCAAGGTGCAATATATTCATTCAAGTTAATATGGATGATTTATTCATCAAATCTCTCGTGACGTCAACCTTCAAGAAGCTAGTGTACAAGATCGGGATGCGAAGACTCAAGGATGTGAATTGATGCTCTCATCAGGGGAAGTTAATACGTGTTGTACTCTTTTTCCCTTACAAGGTTTTATCCCACTGGGTTTTCCATGCAAGGTTTTTAATGAGGCAACCAAAAGGCATATTTCTAAACATGTGTACTCTTTTTCCTTATCTAAATTTTTTCCCCGCAGGGTTTTATTTTAGTTAAGGTTTTAACGAGACACATTATTTGTTGAATAGACATTCAAGAGGGAGTGTTATAAATAGAATTCTATTTAAGATGAATGTCTATATTTTAGAGAGATCTTAGGAATTTTACTTGGTGGCTTAGTCACTTTTTCCCTATAAATAGAGGGGTCCTATTTCATTGTAATTGATCCCAAGATTCAATAAATATTCTCTTTCTTTCTCTGCAATATTGTTTTTCTTCTTTTATCGTTTCATAACATGTCTCAAATTTCATTTTAAAAGTTCAAGACAAAATGCCTTTTTACCTTTAGTAATAATGGTTCTTGAAGATGGAGATAACACATAAATAGAATAAATATTCAACGAAGATAGACTATATCTTATGACATAAATAAGGGTAGAATAGTCCAATCCCTTTCCTAATTAATATCTCTTACGGGACGTGTAAAAAAAAATACGACATATAATATGACACAGAGAGATAATAAATAAATAAAATTTTAGGCTTTTAGTGCTTGAAATATGTGATATTTAGTGGGCGTTTGGACATAAGAACTGTAAAATTCCAAAACATGGTGAAAAGAATTTTCAAGTGAAAATGTTATTTGAAATTTAGAGTTGTGTTTGGACATGAATATAATTTTTGGTTGTTTTTGAAGTTTTGTGTGTGATTTGAGTGAAAATTTTGAAAAACGAGTTTTGGAATATTTTAAATTTTCGAAAATTGCCAAAATGCATTTTCAAGTGAAATGAAAATTAAAAATATTATGAACAACTGATTTCGAAAAAAAATGAATTTATTTTTGGGAAAAAGGAAAAAAAAGAATTATGTCCAAAACGGGGTTCTAACAATAATATAAATATCGTATATTCAATATACTGAATGAACTAAAGAAGATACATATCTAAATTAATTTAAAATTAAATATACTTCGCGAATTATAACAAAAATCAAAGTGAGAACTTTATCAATAATCAAGGATCAAAAGTGTTGAAATAAATGGTCAAAAGTATAAGAAGAAAATGCCCTCTTAAAACACGGGATGAATACTGAAAATAGGGCCCACAGAACCGTACTTTTGACTGCCCCACTGTCGCAATTTCCCTCTTTCTACAAAAACATATAAATACCCCTCATTTCCTTTCTCCCTTTCTGCACAAAAACCATCACACAGAAAACACGGAATTCCAACGAACTTTAATCAGAGCGTAAAATCTATCGGAAAAACGATGTCTTGTACCGTCGCCATTTCGAATTCACCGGCGTTCTCGCCGGCGGCTAGGGTTCCTCTGTCTAAATCTCTCCTTTGTAAATCAGCTTCATTTTCTTCGTCTCCTTCTTCAAACTCTTCTAAAACCTTAACCCTAACGAGATTCCCTTCCTTTACCCCCTCCTCTTCTCCGTCTTTACAATTGCAAATTCTTCGGCTTCAGAAGCCTTCGCCGTCAGAGGAACCAATTACCCTAATTAGAAATTCTACGGAATGTTCTACTTCCGCGCCAAATGCTACTTCTCCGACAGTTTTGAAGAGGAAGAGACCGGCTAAATTGGATATTCCGGTTGTTTCAACGACTTTTGGGAATTTCCCGGCGACTCCGGCAGCGGCGGATGCGGATTTCGTGGAGGTTGAGGGTGATGGGTATTATGTTTGTTGTAAGCGTGGTAGGAGAGGTCCGATGGAGGATCGTTACTCTGCACTTGTCAATTTACATAGAGACTCTAAAGAGGTAATATTTAGCTCATTCTACTCATTTCTTTAGCTAATTTTGCTTAGATAAGAAGGTTTTGTTTTTTGTGAATTTAAGCTATATGCACTAACAGTATAAAAAAACTATGTACGCAGTCAGGTCAATATGAATTAATTATGTGTTAATCTCTATGATAACACGTTTAAATTAGGTGCACTGCCAGTGTAAAATAGATTACGGTCACTTATAAAGTAATTACAGATAAATCTCGTGATAAACATTAATATGTAACCTGGTAAAAATGATAACTAACAGGTTAAATATTACTAAAGTCATTGATGCATGCTTTGTACGGCCAGTATATATAACTTAAATCTTTTTAAAAAAAAAGTATTTTTACCTAGAAATTAGACCAAGTAGAGCAATATGAATATGAGGATTCTTATAGCCAAACCTAATTAGTTTGGGATTGAAGAGGAGTAGGTTTAGTCGTTGTTGTTGTTTACTCTGTTGGGTGAGGGTTTGGCTGGAAACTAAACTATGATACTTTTTTCTTAGCTGCTTTTTTTATATTGAAGTTGTTGTCTTTAGAAAAGTGACCAGAAAAAGAAAAGAAGAATCTCCAACTATAAAGAAATGTAGTTGGAAGGAAACTATCAAGTGTTTGTTTATGTAGTCTTTGGAAAATTAAAACATTGTCCCCCAAATTTAGTTCTTCAGATAAAAAAGAGCTCCAGTGGTTAGAGTAATATTCTAATATGAATCAACTCCAGTGGTTAGAGTAATATTCTAATATGAATCTACTCCAGTGGTTAGAGAAATATTCTAATATGAATCTACTCCAGTGGTTAGTGTAATATTCTAATATGAATCTTAGTTTACCATGCTGTTTATGATTGGTAAGAAGCAGTTGAAACTGACAAAGGGATTACTTGTTTCAGGGTATTTTTGGTATATTTGATGGACATGGAGGAGCTAAAGCTGCAGAGTTTGCAGCAGAGAACTTGAATAAGAACATTATGGACGAACTAGCAACGAGGAAAGATGAAGATGTTGTGGAGGCGCTCAAAAACAGTTATTTGAAGACAGATTCCGAATTTCTTAACCAAGAATTTCGGGGTGGATCATGCTGTGTAACAGCATTGATCAGGAATGGTGATCTAGTGGTATCCAATGCTGGCGATTGTCGTGCTGTTGTTAGTCGAGGTGGTATTGCGGAAGCACTGACTTCGGATCACAAGCCTTCAAGGAAGGACGAGAAGGACAGAATTGAGACTTTGGTGAGCAACTTGACCATGAATTCATGCTTCGCTCTGCCTTTTGCATTGATTAGCTTATATTTTCTATATAGTTACTGATTCTATCATGCTTTACTGTTCTGTAGGGTGGCTATGTAGATTATAGTAATGGTGTTTGGAGAATCCAGGGATCTCTTGCTGTATCAAGAGGTATCGGAGATCGGTATCTTAAACAATGGATAATTGCAGAACCCGAGACAATGGTCCTTAGGCTTAACCCTGAACTGGAGTTCTTAGTCCTTGCATCTGATGGCTTATGGGATAAAGTTAGCAATCAGGAAGCAGTAGATGCTGCTAGGCCTTTGTGCACAGGCATCAGTAAGCCACAACTCTTGTCGGCCTCTAAAAGCCTCATTGATCTTGCTGTTTCACGAGGTTCTGTTGATGATATAAGTGTGATGATAATTCAACTGCAGCAATTTTGCTGACTCTCCCAATTTCGGTCTGAGGAGAAACTGTTTAATAATTGGCGCAAAGACGGATTAGTCGGACCGGTGGGTTTCGGTTACCAGATGTCTGAAAAATGTTGGCTAGCTGATGATTCTTTCTCAACTAAACTTCCCAGAACAATGATGAAGATGATAACAAGAAAATTTTGCTTGTAAAAAGTTGTAGGATACCTCTGTAAATTTGATAGTTTTCAGATATTCTTTACCTTTCCTCCTAATCCCCGTCTGTAATTCTTGTAAAATTTGTGTATACTCTTACCATGTATAGCTGATTGGTGAAATGATGAGCAAAACTCTTTCCTATTCATTGCTTCTGCAACAACGGCAACATATCCAGTGTAATCTCACAAGTGGAGTGTGGAGTGGATAGTGTGTACGCAGCTTTGCCCTACCTTGTGCAGGTAGAGAAGTTGTTTCTAATAGACCTTCGGCTCAAAGCAAGTATGCATAATCACTCCAGAATAGAGAACGAAATTCAGCAGTGAAAAAGTCAAAGAAGCAGGAACAACAAGAAGATAATAGAAAAACCAAATCAAAAGCAACATCATCAGGTATTCATAGAAATCTAAGAATATGGAAATACGACAATAACGCTACTAGTACCGAAATGAAAGGAAAGAAGCTCGACTGCCTATTACCCTTTTACCATAATTCTCGACCTTCACGCTCTCCTATCAAGGGTTACGTCCTCGGTTAGTTGGGGATACACCACGTCCTGCCTAATCACCTCCCCCAATACTTATTCGGCCTATCTTGGACTCTCCTCAGACCCACCATCGTCACTCTTTTACGTCGCATGCCCGAACCATCTTAGCTTGCTTCCCGCATCTTGTCCACCATGGAAGCTACACCTATCTTGTCCCGAATATCTTCATTCCTGACCTTATCTCTCCTAGTATGCCTTTATTATTACTGTGTTTTTAACTGAGCTAAATCTCGAAACTTAAGTTTTGTCAAATGTTATCCTGGACTTCCTCACTAATTGTATTAGCTAAGGTATTTTATCATATTTTTTTAATTATTTGCAGTCAGTATTTGAATACTCAAGATTAATTATGTGTGGAATTTTATATTATTTTTCCACAGTTAGTGTGAATATACTCTGTAGCCTTAACTAAGGTTTAAGGGACGTGCCTTCTATCATCCTTCCTTTGCAAATTTAGTACTTTCAGATAATTAGGTATAATGATATTTGCATAAGAGCTGTTGGTTTCAAATTGACCAGTATGTAAGGGAAGAGTTCGATCATCTTCCCGCGTTTCAAAACATTATGTATTTTTTTTTCTTAAAGATCCCCTGGATCTTTAAAGGTTCGGCCCTTCTTCGGACCCCGTGCATAGCGATAGCTTAGTACACCAGGGTGCCGTTCTTTTAAAGATCCCCTAGATCGTAGTACGAAAGAATGAGTAGTAATGAGGAGTTTAAGAACAAAAATAATAATCAAGAACTAGATATACATTATAACATTAACAAGAGTTTATTGTTAGTGGCAGACTCAACAATGAGTTTGCGAGTGTAGCAGAATCCAGTGGTATGTTGGTCGATTCTTATATATATGTGTGACGAAAATAAATATAATAAAGTCATATATACATTTCAGAATTCACTCTAAATTCACAAAGTTTAAATTCTAGATATGCCTCTTCTTTCGGCGTGAGATGAAAAGTTGTTGTCTAGACAAGATTTTATAGCATATGAAGAGATTTGGTAGGTTGGAGTGAAGGATGTCCATATTCAAATTTGGGTTCCTATTTGGTGAATTTGACTTCCCATTATTGGGGCATATATACTCAGTGGCGGTGGCATCCTTTTTGCGGGAAAAATATATTGTGCAGTTAGGTAAAAAAATAAATTTTATATATATATATATATATTGTTTATAGACTTTCCTTAATTTTCTGATATATTTACTTCTATATATTTTGATATTTCTTAACGAAAATTCTGGTTCCGCCACTATATATACTATTATCTTAATTCACTCATATCCTCAACAAGAATCAATAATTCTCTCCAATGAATAATTTTATGCCTATAATCTATTCCCAGACTAAGTTCAGTTCATTTGCACCAGTCCCTCATCTTATTATTTTACATTACAAGAAAACAGATAATTGATCTCTTAGCTGTGCTGTATGGATATTCTTCATAAGTCTCTTGTCGGCATGCATGTTTCTTTAAGGATGGATTCTTTTTGCCTTTTTCCTTTTTTGTTGGTTTCCGATATTCGGTATCCGAAAAATATAAATAACTTCTAATACTTTTTAAATTTATTTTTATTTTATATAATATTAATCTGAAATGAATTTAATTTGATTAACATGGTTATTGATGGCCATTTGGGATTAAGGTTTAATCAGTAGTGGAGCCTAGATTCATAACAAGGAGATTCAAAAGTGCAAGGAACATACTTAGGAATTGAACTTTGTGACCTAAATCAATTTTTCGAAGCACCTTTACCCCTATAATTAAAACTTTCCTTATGTCAATGAGATTCAAAATATTATATATATGCAAAAAAGAAAAAAAAAATTATTTGAACAATATAAATTTTCAATGAAGGAGATCCAATTGAAATCCCTTTATTGAACTTACAACTTGTTTGGATGGTTGTTACACATCGTTTCATAATGTATCGTATTGTATTGTATTGTCTTGTATTGTATTGTACTGTATCATTTGATGAATACAATGTTTGGATAGATTGTATTGTTTGTTGTTGTTTGTATTGTTTGTTGTGTTTCATGATATCACACACCAGCAATATGAAGAATAAACTTGCAATATTATAAAGAAAAATTATGATACAAGGTCAATTTATTATATAAAAAGGTAGGGTAAATAATAAAATAAAATTATTTAATAATAATGAAGGGTGAGATGAGAGAAAAAGACAAGATAACGATGCAACCACACCGAATCGGTTGTTACATAAAGTGTCATATTTCGTCGTTACGTAACGACGGATTTAACGATACGATACAATAAAATTTAAGTAACAACTAAAACAAACATTCAATTTAAAGTAACAATACAATTCAATACAATAGGTAACAACCATCCAAACAAGTTGTTAGTCCGCCACTGGGCGTAGTTGTTCTAATTTGAATTTGTACCAAATAAATAATCAGTAATAATTTTTTGACAAATGACATTTTCTAATTGAAGGAGTAAGTGTATTTTTTCCAAGAGCGATAATAAGTGATGAAAGCTCGACTTCACACTCTAAAATTCCATAATCAGTGGCAAGTTGTAGTCTAAGGGTGTAATGTAGGCCGGGCTTGGGCCAAACGGGCCTGAGCTCAGATGAGTCGGGCTCAAGCGGTCCCGGGTCAAACGGTTCTAATGGGTGGAACCGGCCCACTATGGGCCTAAGCCCATATGGACACGGGCTAAGTGGGGGCGGGCCTAAACGGTCCTAAATGTTCCGGCCTATTTTTTTTATTTTTTAATCTAAGGCAATTTCTTGTAAATCTTGTGACTTAAAACATGTAATTCAAATTTAACACAAAAAAATAATAAAGAGATATTCAAACTTTCACTTACCATTGCATAATAAATTAATAATACTTTAAATTAATCTAACAAACTACAACATTAAGCATAATACGTCTAATAATTTTAAAATAACACAATTGTTTGAAATAAACTTAAAATCTTAAATACGAATGTCTTGAGGACGCGCTTGACAATATTTTATTGTATGCCTCCTTAAAGGGCTCGTGCCCTCCAACTTTGCACGCCGACTGAAGACTTTACCACAGTACTTGCACGTTACAGTGTAAATTTCTTCATTTTCTTCTACTACATTATAGTATTCCCGAACAAATGGGGTAACTCTAGAATCACCGGGCATGATTTAACTTGAATTGAGAATTTGAGTTTGAGAAATGATAGATGAGTGAAGACTTGAAGACTTCAATTTGAGTTTGAGATTGAGAGAGATTGATGATTTTGTGAGTAAAAATGAAAGAATGAGGGGGTATTTATAGTTGAGAATAGGAAAAAATGTAATTATAAAAAGTTTGGGGTTAAAACAAATTTTGGGGGCCAAATGACTATTTTTTTAAAAGCCAAACGACTAGTTTTTGAAATTATAGCCGTTGGCAATTTTAAAAAAATATATGTAATTATATTATATTATATAAGGCAATTTATTGTAAATTATATTATATAATCATGACTTAAATCTTGTAATTCAAGTTTAAACACAAAAATATTATAAAGAAATATCAAGGAAATGGCTTATAATTTTTATTAATACGACATTAAAAAAAATGGCAATATCTTTCTTAGTCTTCCTTCCCCCAATGGAATGAGCACAACAAGTTACTAATACCACCATTAAAAGGAAAAAAACTAATCAAGATGTGCCAAAATACAAGTTACATATTAATCTACATATTATCTCTAACAAATTTCATAAATCCTTCAAGGTTCGGAGGAATTTCCGTTGGTGGTGGCGGAAAAGAAGCTTGTTCATCACCGCTTCCGGGCGAAGCAGCATCCTCCGCAAGTTCCGCTAGCATTTCTTCATAAGCTTCGTCTATCTCCAATTGTGATTCAGCAAGTCCAAAATTTCTTCTTTCCGAACGGATCCAATCTCTAAAGAGTACTGATTTTTCTAAGCTCTCCCTCATAGACGCTCTATGATCACCGATTTGAAGTCTCGCTTGGCTGAAAGCGCTCTCCGATGCCACTGTTGAAGCTTGAATACTTAAAATATCTCGAGTCATCCTTGAAAGAACCAGATAGTGTTTTTCTTTGTCCTTCCACCATTCCAAAACATTGAAGGTGTCATCGGGATTCTCTGATTCAAGTCCATGCGACAAATAAACTTGAAGCTCATTTAGTTGTGAACTATCACCAATATTATCACCTTGAGAACTCCTGAACCCCGTCCAAGAACTAAGTGCTTTTAGTCCCGCAGTTCTTTTAGATGACTGCAAACTAGACGAGGTAGGAATTGGAACATTTGGTCTAGCATGATCTAAGGCAAGTTGATAAGCATTATAAATTGTTTGAGCATTTAATTTAATTGAGGCTTTTTCATCTGCAAGTGTAGCAAATTCCTCAAGTGAAAGTGATAAAGCCTTATAAATTTGACTATACCAATAGTGAGGACCTCCTAATTTCATGGTAGGGTTTAACATGGCTGCAACACCATAAAGAGGGGGATAGGGAAAAAATATTTTTTAAACTTATCTTTCATTTCCTGAATAGCACATTGGTAAATTACCCCACCCTCTAAAAATTGAGTAAATAAATTTGCAAGTGCTGAAATATAATCTAAACAGTTAGAAATAGTAGCATAATATTGCCCAGATAATTCATTTGTAGCAACATGAAAATGTTCTAAAAAATCTAAAAGAATTTTAACATTAGTCCAATCTTGATTTGTAAGGTGCTCATCATTATCATCACCACCACCACCAACACGAGCATTATACGTTGCGCTTATTGGTTTCTATATTCATATGCAACAACTAAATTTTCATACAAGTAATTCCATCTAGTCGGACAAGGTTTAGGAACATTTCTTTCTCTAAGGCCAAATTCATCACATTTTTTAAATATTCTCTAAGTCTACTTCTACGGTTTGAATAAAAAAGCCAATGAAGAGCGAATTTAACCTTTTCAATTTCAACATTTAAATTTTTTATACCATCACCGATGATTAAATGGTAAATATGACAAATACATCTAACATGGAAAATATTACTAAATGCAGGACTTAGTGTAGTTGTAAGCATGCCTATAACATTAGTGTTACTAGAAGCATTATCCATTGAAACTGCCATTATTTTATCTCTAATGCAAAAATATCTACAAATATCTGCAACTGTGTTAGCAATAAACTTACCTGTGTGACGTGAATTAATTATTCTATAAGCAATAATGCGCTTTTGCATTATCCATTCCTCATCAATCCAATGAGTGGTAACAGTAAGATAATCACAGTCATTACCACTCCTACCAATATCAGTAGTAATAGAAACGCGATTACTAATATGAGTAAATAAATAGCGCAAATATTGTTCATATTCATGTTTATATTTATAAATATCAGCCTTTACGGTTGTGCGATGCCATCCTTTATAAGTAGGATTAAAAATTCTTCTAATATAATGGACAAAGTGAGGGTTAGAGGAAAAACTATATGGTAAGCACATAACAGTAACCATTTTTGCCAATTCTTCACGATTCTTATTTGGATCGTAATATAAAATATCACCGATAACAGTGTTAATTCCCGATTGAACTAGAATTGACCCGGTACTAGGGTTAACCTGAGTACCTACACTTGTCCCCTCTTGCTTAATTTCATTTGAAGCCATCTAGCTTTATCATTAGGATGTTTCTGTAAGTGTCTAGTCAAACTACCCGTACCACCACGTTCTCCAGTAAATTTATGAGCCATCAAGAGCCCATAAGTTTTACACTTAGCCTTATTTTGATCTCTTAGTTGAGTAAAAAAGTGTCAAACAAGAGATGTTTCGTACCGTTTAGAAGGTTGTCTATTAAAAGTAGGGGTTACTACAAGAGGGTCAGGCGGGACATCATTTGGATTATTATCAGTTTGGTTAGCAACATGACTAGTAGGTGTATCATCTAAATCCTGTTGCGTTTCATCTAAATCATCATTTTCATGGATTGTTTGATTACCATAAAGAACATTCATATATTCATCATTTAATTGTTGACCTGGTGTAATATCATGTATAAATTCACTATCAGTAAATTGAAAATAAGGGTTATCACTATCAAGAATAACAGGTGGAAGAGGACGGGTAACAGGTCTGGGTCGGGGAGCCGGGGCCGGAGGAGTAGTAGTAGCTTGCCTACTAGATTCATCAATTTTAGATTTTCCCTTACCACCAAATATTTTTTTCAAAGAAAAGTCCATATTAATTATAAGGAAAGCAAATTAAACAAACAAAACTATAATATTAAAACTTAAGAGTTGGAACGAGTTTACCGAATTGACGAACAACTTCTTGAAAATTGTATAATGTTGAAGACTTGAATACTTCAATTCACCAACTTCACAATTTTTCACAAATTGCAATAATAAAGTAAGCAATTATAGAAGAAAATTATAGAGAGATTGATGATTTTGTGAGTAAAAAAGAAAGAATGAAGGGGTATTTATAGTTGAGAATAGGGAAAAAGTGTAATTATAAAAAGTTTGGGGGTCAAATGACTATTTTTTTTAAAAGCCAAACGGCTAGTTTTTAAAGTTATAACCGTTGGCCAATTTTTAAATTTAAAAAAAATAGCCATTGGGCCCGGTTGAACCGGCCCAGGCCCGTCTGCCGGTCCCGGGCTCACGGTTCAAATGGAAAGGCCCACCCCATATGGGCTCCTAGGCCCGGACCGCCACGAGCCGACCCGTTTAGCCCAAAAGCCCACATGGGTCGCAAGCCTGGGCCGGTCCCGGGCTAGGCCCAACCCACATTACAGCCTTATTGTAGATAAAAGGATGAAACTCAAAAAAGCCAGACTTATAAGTGGCCATTCAAAAATAGTCATAGTTTTAAAAGTAATCAAAATTTAACTACTTTTCATGTAAAGATAAATTTGAACGGAAATATTGTTCAAATTCGGAAAATACTCCAGCATAATATACTGGAATCTCAGTATAATATACTGGAACTCCAGTATAATATAATGTAGTTCCAGCATAAGTATACTGCAACTCTAGTATATTATATTGGAATTCCAGCAAAGTATACTAGAACTCGAGTATATTATACTGGAGTTCCGCCAAAGAATACTGGTCCAGCATAATATGCTGAAAATTCATACACAGGTACTCCAATCTCCAGTATATTATGCTGGAACTTTCCGCATGTTGGAGTTCCAGCATAATATGCTGGAAGTTCATACACAAGTACATCCAGTATATTATGTTGGGACAGTCTCTGTTGCAGCAAAATAGTGGCTATTTTTAAATGACTTGACAAACGCTGACTATTTTTGAATGACCAGTCAGAAAACTGACTAGCCCGTACTATTTTTACTTCAGAAAAAGCATCAATATAAACTGGCCCAATAAAGAATCAAATCAAGAAAAGATAATCGTATACTTGATTCACACAATAGTTTTTGGAAGAATCAACTAAACACAAAATAATAATTAATGCAATTATATTAATTCACAATATTTATTCAAACTAATATATTTTGAATGTAATATAATTTAAATTATTTTATGCTACATAATATCTCTTTTTTTGCAATAATTGGGAATCCAAAATTTAGTGGCTCGGAAAATTCAGCTATGTGTCGGATAACCCATTAAGGGGGCAGAGAACTCAAGATTCTCAAATCTTAGAGCTCAAATCTGCAACAAAGATCAAGGATGAAGAAAAGTAAGAAGAATTAATTCAAATAACCATCCACCCAACATCTTAAATTAAAAATAGACGATAACGGTATAATATATACATAATTTATATATTTTATATATATAATTATATATAATCTATGTATATGACTAGAAAAATTAACAGTGAACATGACCGACTATTTGTATAAAGATCCCAAAAAATATCCTAACCAGCTCACCGCACCCGATGCATTCCCGGATGGTGTCATAATATTCTTTTCTTCAGATCTTCGCAGCAATTCACACAGCTTCATAGGTACTACTGTTAGTTAAAATACAACAGTCTCATGTACAAAACATTCTGCATTCACGTCAGGTTTGAAAAAAGTTACACTCGAAGGCCGAAGGATGTGATGTAGATATCCTGCCTAATGCAATTATGGACTATTTTTACTACTCGGACCTGTAACATATAGATCACATAAAAAATAAATTTACCGTTGCTTTAAGTCTCCCCTCCCATAGATACTATTTTTAGTTTCTGATTTTTCTGCTTAAGACTAGCAGAACCAAAATCAAGATTATTCTAGATTATAAGATGCCGCATGAATTGGTTTCACATGATTTGTCGTCTGATTCAACTCCTAACATCCGGCGTTTTGGAAAATGGAAGTGCGTTCCTTCTTGGAAAAGATCACTGCATGGCATGACTCTCTTTGCTTTGCTTTTTCCTCGTCTTTCTCTATGATATATATACTAGTTGTTTGTTCCCTTTTTGTCTATTTTCTGTTGTCGGGTCATATGTCGAGTAATTAGTATTTTTTAATCTTAACCAGCGATTTTGAATTTGAGCCAATAGGGATACAAAATACCTATGTTAAGTCGCACTTTACCAATTAACGTAGACTCCTCGACCAGAGCCGGCTTTTGGGTAAAGTCATTTAAGCCCGTGCTTTAGGCTCTCATTTTTAAGGAGCTCCATTTTTTATATAATTCTTTTTAATTAAAATATCTTGGTAAAAACTGAAAAGGAAATATATATATATATATATATATATATATTTCTTAAAATTGGTCCCCTAACATGTAAATGCAAAATTTATAAAAGAAATTAAATGATTATGTCTTTTCCTCATTAAATATTATGTAAATCTTTCCACTTTCTTTCTTGGTTTCCACAATATTCAAAAAAAATTCTCAGTCTCACCAAATATTACTACTATATTATTTTTTCTTTTGTGCCTCCAAAAAGTCCTATTGTTCTGCATTTTTTCGTCTATCAAGCTAAAACTTACGAAAAGTATATTGTGAAAGCAACAAATATTTATTTTCACGTCAAGTTAACGAATCATGTTCTTCTATTCTAACTTTTTAGTATTAAGTTTCATCTTACATTTGTTTTTCTTGATATTTCAATACGCATGCATATATTATCCTTTTAGTATCTATCAAGATTTAAATATGTTAAATATAAAGTATGAATCCGGTTATTCAAAACTTAAGGGCAAAAATGTTGAATCATTGATACAATACCAAAAATTATACTCAATCAGATAAAAAGACTTGATTCTTTTTCAAATACTTATATTGCTTATAGAATAATAATACCAGTTCTTGTAACAATTGCCTCTGGCCGCCCTCGACCACAAACTAGAAACTTGAAATAAGTCTTTTAAAACTAAAATTGATAAAATCTTACTTAAAATCAACTATGCCGCAAGAAAAATTGAATGGATTAGCTATATTACCGATTAAAAAAATTATTAGAAAAAATTTATAATAAAATAATTATTCATAGTTTTGCATCTCAAAAAACTAGAAAATTAGATTTTAATTAAATTATAGTATAGTATATAAGAATTTATTTATTTATTGGAAAAAAAAAAGTTAAAGGCCTCTTATGTTAGTTTGGCTTTAGGCCTCCAATAATGTTGAGATGCCCCTGTCCTCGGCATGAATCCTGATTTCGTCAGACTTAATATTAGTAGCGGAGTCAGAATTTTTATTAAGGGGTGTCAAAATATATAAAAGTAAACATATTTGAAAATAAAGGGAAGTCAATACATAATATATATACATATAAAATTTTCTTTAATTTTACCTACCTACACAATGTATTTATTGTTGGGTGATGTTTGTAAAAACAAAAGAGGTGTGAATGGAAAATGGTGGAAAAAGAAATAGAGGAAAATGAAATTTTGAATTAGTTCATTTTACAAAGGAACTTTGTCCCTCATTGGATAGGAAGAGGAAAATTCTTGTGCTTTATATATGGAAGCATTTCTTCTAGCTCTTAAAGACTTGAGAAGAGAGCAAGCCTCGTGTCGTCGTCGTCATTGCTCGCTCGGCTCGGCTTCGACTTCGGTTTGAGTTCGCTGAAGTTCTATGATTTGAAGTGCCACTATCACAAAAGTTATTCCGTTCTATCCTGAGAGGAATTAATTCAAAACCTTTGGAAACTGTGAGGGGATTAAATTCTTTAATGACACACAAGAAACTTGTAAGCTCGAAATTTTTCTGTTTTGTTTTCTTAAACTAATTGTAACGACCCAACCGATCATTTTGAGCATTTGAACTTCGCTCGGGTGTTTTCGGGAATGAGTAGCTTCGTATGATGTATTATGACTTATTTGAATCGTCGGGTTTGGTTTTCAGGTTATTCGGAATCGGTTTGGAAGAATGAATTTCATTGTTGAGGCTTTGAGTTGAAAGAGATGACCAAGTTTGACTTTTTGAGAATTTGACAACGAAACAGAGTTTTAATTGTTCTGTTAGGTCCAGATGGTGATTTTGGACTCGGGCGTATGCCTGGATTTGCATTTTGATGTTTCTAGAAGGTTTCGATGCAAAATAGCGAAAATTGGAATTTGAAGGTTTGGAAAAGTTCGTTAAGTTTGATTTGGGGTGCGATTCATCGTTTCGATGTTGTTATGCGTAATTTGAGGCCTCGAGTAGGTCCGTGTTATTTTATGGGACTTGTTGGTTTGTTCGGACAGGGTCCCGAGGGGCTCGGGTGAGTTTCGGATAGGTTTGGATTGTGTTGCGCTGTTTTTTTTATGTTTTGACATCGTTTTTTCAAGCACAAATGGTACTATATTAACCAAATAAGCTCCAGTTTCTATTTTTATTGAAGCATTAGATATGTATCGTAATTACGGAGACATAGCAAAAAGAATCGTCGAATTTGTACATCGTATGAGGAATTTATGGTCATTTTACTAAGAATTAGGCTACCATATTTTTCAGATTAATTACGAAATTGCCACTAATTTTGTATTTAAAAGTCTGCACTATTTTCAAATATTGAAACCAACATATCTCTTTCAATATAAGGTCAAATAGAGTGATTCAAGAGCCTAACTTGACTAGAATTTCACAAGAAATCCATTGGAGGCATCAAAAGTGAGTTTCGAGATTTTTGTCACAAGCAACGAGACAGAACAATGTTAAAACGGAGGTTTTATTCATTTAACATATTTTGAGTTGGGGAGCTCGGAATTGGGAAATTTTCGAGGCGATTTTCCCCATATGAATTGGGCTACTTGGTTTTGGTTATATTTCGTGGATCTATCTTCGATTTAGCTTTGGTTGATGAATTTTTAAAGAGGAAATTGGGAGTTTTGGCCTAAAGTTTCATAATATGAAATTTTGAGTTTTGAACATCGATTCAAAGTCGGATTTGAGTGAAACTAGTATGATTGGACTCGTAATTGAATGGATTGACGGATTTTTTGAGTTTTGTCGCGTTCGAGGTGTGGGCACAGTTGGGCTTTTTGGTCGATTTTGGGCTTTTGATTAAAGATTCAACCTTTTCGATTGGGATTGGTTCTTTAGCATTATTTGATGTATTTGAGTTGTTTTTGGTTAGTATCGAGTCGATAGGAGGTCGGAACGCACGTGATGGCATCTTTGGAGCATCATTTGGCTTGTTCGACATTGATATTAGTTTGTTCAATGTAAGTAACTCTTCTAAACTTAGTGTTGAGGGTATGAAACCCCACATTTCGTGTTATGTGATTGATATTGAGGTGACACACATTCTAGGTGACGGACGTGTGGGTGTGCACCCTGTGAATTGGGACTGTGTGGTTCCCATGGCACTGTATAGTGGCCATATTTTGTCAATATCTGTGTTTTCACCATGTGATAAAGTAATTGAGTTGTAAATCATGCTAGATGTCATGTTTAGACTTTATGTTGATATTGTTTAGACCCATAGTGGTCGTTTCTTGCTGTCATTTCACAAACTTCATTGATATTCTATACTAGTCATGTTCATGCATTCATATCATATCTCAGTCTCAGTTGTTATTTATTGGTACAACATATTCTTGTTGTCGGGCTAGTTTCATGACATTGTGAGCTGGTGAGTGAGACTGGAGATATTGATGACTGAGTGAGGCGGGGGGCCTGGTTATGAGGATATTGATACCATAGCACGTGAGTTGTCTGCGCGCACGTGAGTTGTCTGTACAGCACGTGAGTTGTCCGTGTGGATCCAAGTATTGATATCATAGCACGTGAGTTGTCCGTTCAGCACTTGAGTTATCTGTGGGGATCTTGATATTGATATTATGGCACTTAAGTTTTCTGTGCAGCACGTGAGTTGTCCATGCGGATTATAGCGCTTGGGCTGTAGGAGCCCCTCCGGAGTCTGAACACCCCCAGTAAGCGCAGTCGACTATAAATGTGTGTGGATCGGGTTGCACGTCTGTCACGACCCAAAATCCCAAACCTTAGGGATCGTGATGGCGCCTAACACCACACTTGCTAGGCAAGCCAATGTTAGACTTCGGTTAACTACTTTCCCAAAATTTCCATTTGAACATAATACACAATAATAAAGTAAAGCTTACGCTGCTGATTTTTTTTTATAGCACAGACAAATAAACAATTGAATAAACGAACCACGATCTAATTATATAAATAACTTAAAACCATCCCAGGGTATGGTGTCTCAAATCCACGAACTTCTAGAAGAATGCTACAAATAATGGCTGGAAGAAATAGTGCAATTGTTCTGAAGGAAATAAACAGTATATGTAAAGTGGGAGAAGACTCTCGGACTCTGCGAACGCCGGCAGATGTACCTCGTGTCTCCAACTGAATAGTGGTCACTCTGGAATCCTCTACTGTCGACTAGTACCTGGATCTGTGCAAAAAAAATGCACAGAGTGTAGTATCAGTACAACCGACCCCATGTACTGAGTAAGTGTCGAGTCTAACCGACCCCATGTACTGAGTAAGTGTCGAGTCTAACCTCGGCGAAGCAGTGACGAGGCTAAGGCGGGGCTTTAACAATAAACCTGTAACAGTAATATATAGAGCAAGTAGGAAATCTAAACAAATAAATTCAAGTACTGCAACCATAATAAAACAACATAACCGCCTCTTTCAGGCCTTAGCTATAACCAATTCTCAATAATTTCCAAATTTCCAAAAACTTTGACTTTAAAATAAAAGTAGTGTGAAATATCATGAAACAAAAATAGTAAAATAAATATTTTTAACTTTTCCAAATATGTGGGCCTCAAACCCTTGAATTTTTCAAGAAAACCAGTAAAACATCATTTGAAATTCAGTAAAAACCATTTTAAAAAAAATCAGTAAATCATAAGTGTCCTCCCTTATCTCACCTTTTGTTGCGGCGTGCAACCCGATCCCACTTGTCCTCCCTTATTCCTCCTCCCTATATATATCATCCTTATCGCTCTTGTTGCGGCGTGCAACCCGATCCCACATGTCCACCCTTATTACATCTTTGTTGCGACGTGCAACCCGCTCCCACCAGACATATCATAACCTTATGTTAATTATGAAAATTTCACAATTCAAGCCAAGCCTTTCACAACATTACCGTTTCCACAATAAATCACAGCCTTATATTAATTCATAAAGCTTTCACAAGGCCACACCTTTCACAATATCTCTCTTTCAACAATATCTCATAGGAACATCAATGTGCATATATATATAAACTTCGTAAAATAACACCAAACTGCTCAATCGTTTGTCCCACAAGGGAACCCAATGACAACCAATACTCTTCACAAAATAACCACCACAGCGTTTAACAACAAGGTGACAACATCAAATTGCCATAAAACAATCAAGACAGTAATAAATTAAGTCGGGAACAGGAAAGGATCATGCTTAACATGCAAATTGGGTGGTGCATAGATACTCGCCACCGCACCTATACACCAAACCTATGCATTTCACATAAAAACCAAGTGGGGATTCCTATTCCCTCAAGCCAAAGTTAGACCAAACACTTACCTCAGTCTCACAAGCAATTCACTGCTCTAGCACTGCCTTCCCTTTGGAAATTGCCTCTAATCCGCTCGAATCTAATTACAATTCGCCCAATGTTATCAATCATAGACTAAAGGTATCATCTTTATTGAAAAACAATGGTTTTACTAAGGTTTCATATGAAATTTCGAAAATTGACCCCGGACCCACTTGGTCTAAACTCGAGGTTCGGACTAAAACCCGTTTACCCAATCTCCCCCGAGCACGAATATACAATTGGTATTGGAATCCGACCTCTATTCGAGGTCCAATTCCCCAAAAATTTAAATTCCTAAGTTCTACCCAAAACTCAAATTTTTACCATGGAAACTCTAGATTTTTGGTTGAAATCATTGTCAAAAGTTGTTAGGAATTGAAAGAAATTAGTTAAAGGTCACTTACCTAGGATTTGAAGAAGTTTGGACCTTGGGAAAATCACCTATGGAGGTTTAGGGTTTTAGAAAATTGGAAAAGAAGGAAAAATCATGTCAAAAAGTTGATTTAACAGGATGCGGGTCTCGCATTTGCGAGCTAGGGTTCGCATTTGCGAACCCCGGGTCCGGGCATATATCGCAAATGCGAACAAGACCTCGCATTTGCGAACAAGGCCCTTCGCATTTGTGACCCAGGGACCTCGCATTTGCGATATCAGAGGCTTAACAATGCGAAGCCCGACCTCGCATTTGCGAGATCAGAGACCTACACACCATATGTTTCAGTTGTTGGAAATTTTTCTAAGTCTAGACACTCCGTAGCCTACCCGGAACTCACCCGAGCCCTCGTGACTCCAAACCAAACATGCACACACATCTAAAAATATCATACAGACTTTTTTGTGAAATCAAATCATCAAATTAACATCAAAATCTACAGATTTGGCCTCAAAATTCAAGATTTTCTCAAGAACACTCAAATTTCTAACTTTTCAATCGGATGTCCGAATTGCATGAAATCAACTCCGATTCTCATGAAACTTCACATATAGTACTTATACAACATAACAAACTTTTTTCGGGCTCCAGAACCACAATACGGGCTTGATATCATATATTTCACATAATGTTTTATTTCTTTATTTCTTGAATTAACCAGTAGAACAATTTTCTTCAAAAATTATTTACTAAGGCTTGGGACCTCGGAATTCATTTTCGGGCATACGCCCAAGTCCCATATTTACTGCGGACCTCCCGGGATCGTCGGAACACAGATCCGGGTCCGTTTACTCAAAATATTGACCAAAGTCAACTATAATCAAGTTTTAACTCTAGAATTCACTATTTCCCATACTTTTAACATAACAGTTTTCCGGTTTCGCGCCCGAACTGCGCACGCAAATCAAGATATTTAAAATTAATCTTTTTATGAAAATTATACATAGGACGGAGTCTATATTTATAAAATGACCTCTTGGGTCATCACAACGCCGTAGCGGTTATTGTACAGCGCTGAGTGTCTCGGTGTGCTGAGCATTGAGCAGTGAGATTGAGTACTTTGAGAGTGTGAGTACATGATTCATCTCTGAGATACATGTCATTTGCATGCACACATGACATAAAGGCATAGAGATGTATTTTTCCTCATGCTATATAGTATCACGTCATCCATCACTTATTATATACATTGATATGTGGGCATAGAGAGGTATTTTATACTTGTTAATTGGAAAGAAAATGAAACAACTTATTTATTGTTGAAAGGATTTTGGGAAAAATCGCAGTTTTCGAACTTACTTGTATTTCGGCATTTTTAGCAAAATAATTGAGTTCTCACTAAGATATTTGAAAATCAAGCCTATTTTTTCTATAAATGTAAACGAGTTGAGCATTTTACTTCTGAGATACCCCTTTTTATTACTTGTATTATGTTGTTATGAACTGTTGTAGAATACCTGTATTGGATCCGATCTTGTGATAGCTCGTCACTACTTTCAACCTAAGGATAGGTTTGTTACTTACTCAGTACATGGAGTCGATTGTACTGATACTACACTTCTGCGCATTGCGTGCAGATGTTGGTTGTTGTTGTTGATGTGTTCGTTTGTTGGTGGATTTGAATATGTACCTGCGTCCCTGATGAAGCTGCCTCTTTTGTTCGGGGTAGCCTTAGATTTGTTTATGTACTTCTCAAACAGACCATGTATTTATTTCATTTCAGTTTTGTAAACTCTATATTAGAAGCTCATGATTTATACTACCAATCCTTGGAAAATATATAAGATTCAGTAAATTACTTTTGTTTAATTGCCTTGTTAATATTATTAGAATTAGATCGATATTAGTTGGCTTACCTAGCGGGTTGGATTTGGTGCCATCACGACTAATGGATTTGGGGTCGTGACAAGTTGGTATCAGAGCTCTGGTTCATAGGTTCTACAATTCATGAGCAAGTGTTTAATAGGGTCTTGCAGATCGGTATGATGA
Source organism: Nicotiana undulata (assembly GCA_005239495.1). NCBI lineage: Eukaryota > Viridiplantae > Streptophyta > Magnoliopsida > Solanales > Solanaceae > Nicotiana > Nicotiana undulata. The sequence goes on from ML243234.1 coordinate 29,879, forward strand.
CGTCCACACCTATCTTCGAGAGGCTATAGGAAATTTAGGATATACTTCTCATCTTTCCTTCCTTATCGTGCGACATTGATTCAACTTGAAGCGTAACTCCTTGAATTCCTTCCACGCATTCGTGTGCGCACATGAGCACTTGGTATAAGATGTGCATCAATGGCTTGTGATTTTATGGTTGAGGTGCGAGATGTGATTGCGGCGTGCTGATGAAAGGCAAGTCTAGAGGACTTGAGGTTGGGTTTTGTCTATAGTTGTAGTATAGAGATTTTGATTGTGTGAGCACGTGATTTTGGGACTTATATGTCTGTTGGTGTCCCTATTAGTGGGATTTGTGATTTGTCTATATGGTGAGTATGTTTTGACTGCGAGGTTGTGTTCGGATTGATCGAATGTGATGAGAAGGGTTTACTTGAGATATAGCAAGGACTAATAGGTGTTTGATTTTTGTCTTGATCTGGCGTATGGCCTCGAGTTATGGGTGTGTTAAAAGATTTCTCATTTTATTTAGTTGTTGAGTGAAGTAGATCTTCATGTCGTGTTATGATTTTAGACTCGGGAAGATCAAGTGATCGCGTAATAGTTATGACTGTGGAAGGGCATAGAAAGATGTCATTTGGAGGCTAAGCATGTGGGTTATCTCCTGCGGGAAGTCCTGAGGTTGTGTGATCCCTATGTTGTTTGGTAATGAGTTCTCTTTTACCAGTGGATTATATCTGTTGCAATTTGAGTTTGGGTCGCTTATGAGAGTTGGCTTGACTGCTACAAGGATGAATGCGAGATTTGCAGATGATTTGAGGTATTAGATAGGTGGTGTTATCTGAGCTTATGGAGGATTTAGTTGAATCTCACTGCGGTATGGTGGCAGTAATAGAGTATGATCATTGTGAGTTATTGTGTGTTTTGATCTATGACTTTGATCCAAGTGGGGCAAACTTCTATTGATAAGTTGATTACACAATTGTGTGTTGTATTAGTTTCAATTTGAGGTATACTGGTGTATCAGTTATGACTTGCAGCGGTGGTATTTGAGAATGAATAGATTAAGGGAATTTCTAGAAACGGGTTGTATTACACTCTATGGGTATACGGGAATCATGGAATAATTGAGTGGTTAGTTGTGAAGGATGTAGTGTGCATGGAGTAGGAAATTGATCGGTTGCTTAGGAGTGTGGGTTACTCTCTTGGGTGTTCGTGTGCAAATGGGTCACATGTCGTTCGGTCTGTTTAATCAAAATTTGAGAAGAGCGGATGACTCTCGAGAATGGTTCTAATGGATTCAAAATTTAAATGTAGCGATTTAGAATTTTCAAGATTGATATATGGCTAGAAACTGAGAGTTACATTGGTCGGTGTCGAGACTTGTGGCATTTTACACCATTTGGGGATTATGCATTTCAGTATCAAGAGGGTGAAGGAAATAGTTTTAGGTTCACTCGAGGTCTCTTTAGAGTGGGTGTCTCGGTTGTGGTGCTTTGGGGTGCTTAAGAGGGGAAGTCAACAACTTATGGGCCTTAGGGAGTTGTGGTTTTATTCTAGGGTTTCTAGTGTGGTGAAATTTTTTGTTAAGGCTCGTGGAGTTCTGATTAGGAGGAGTATCAATTGAAAGTCAATTTGGAAAGGACTTGGAGAACTAGGACAGCTTGGCAGTAGGGTGGATCGGCATAATAAAGGATAATCGGTTCCTTGGGTACTTATGGCGTGGCTAGTCTCTATTGGTGTTTCGTAACAATGCTCTTGGGTTATGGCGGCATGCGTGGCTGAGTGGAGTTAGAGGGGTTCGGTTCTGATAGCTTGGTTATGTGCGAATGAGTCTTGAAAGGTTCTAGATGATACATACCACGGTTCGGGGTGCATATTTCCTGCCAGTGTGTGGAACATATTGTGTATTATGATTATCTCCAGGATGAAATCAAATGGAAGGTCTTTGGCTAATTGAGTATGTAGTTGTAGGTGACCCGGAGTGGACTATCAAGTTCTCGTATTTGTCATCTGATGGCATGGTAGATGCAGTGTGTTGTGTGGGATTGAGATTTGCATGTGCTAGGTCACAGTTTAATTTTGGAGGGAAGGTCATAAATTTGTAGGTAGCATGGACGGTCTCAGGTGACTAAGTAAGATTTGGTGTGTCTTAAAGGGGTATATATTTCAGAAGGGGCAGTGTGTTTGATTTATTGATACTTCACTAGTACGACGACACTCTTCTGGTTGATTGACTACTGATATTCGTATTTTACTATGTGACAAGGAAGAATTTTAGAAGTATTTCCTCACGAGATGATCATGTGTAAGATATGTGTTAGACATTCTGGCGGTGGAGTTGGGATCAAATATGGTGATTCGTGTGTCCTATGGATTTGGAGACTGGGAGTCCTCAGGAGAGGATTGTTTCATGGTTGTGGACTGTGAAGTCATGGCCAAAGCTAGCCAAATGATAATATGTGTTGTGATTCATTCATGGTGGGATTTCAGAGGTTTATTTATCTATGTGTGGGTTCCCGGAGTTGAATTGGCGTTCCATTGGTATGCCCAATTAGGATGTGTATTCTACACCGAGTCGGATTGGTTGGCTCCATAATGCTATAGTTGAGGGATGTGCCATTCGGTTGTTTCTAAGATTATTCGTGTTCTGAAAATATTTGTGAGTTAATCTTCTATGCTACGAGGAGTTGTGATTCATTGGTTTTAGGCACACATGGTGCGAGCCTATTGTGGTCTTGTAGCGGAATTTGAGCGAGATGAGTAATTGGGTATTGCATGATTGAGGGCGTATTAGTTATGTTCTTTCGGGTTTTGTGTGGCATTGTATCGTATGATTCTCCGTGGTTATGGTAAAGCACTTTGGGTACTGGATGTCGAATTTCGCGTGGTTATTGCTTTTGAGCAGGGTGGCTCGAGGTATATGATATGGACCAACGTGTGGATGGAGTCGCGTATTGCAGCGGAGTTATGTTGAGGTATGAACCTTTGTGTTAGAGTCGGGTGATGGTTCTACGGTGTGTGATGGGTTCTTAGCTTTTTTGGGTGGTGGTACCCGTTGAGTTTGCGGGACGGTTCTCTTGATTGAGTCATTTTCGTGATTGAATACATTTAGGTTGTTGCTTATTGGTGCATGGATTGCACGGTTTGTGGCTCCGGGTAGTATCTTTTCATGTCAGAAGATTAGTTGGTATTCGATAAGATGAAGTCGTCGGATCTAGGATGGGTGCTATCAGATTTGATTGCGGTATATTTGGAAGGATAATATCGGAAGTCGGCTTAGGAATTAGCTATAGTTCTTGTTGAAGGAGAGGGAGCTCCACGACTTGTTGATTTGATGAATGGTTATGTGTTTCCACATATTCTTTCATAGTTGGCAGTGTACGAAGGATTTAGAGTGAGATTTTGTTAAATATGAGGTTTATTACCGGTATTGGGTTATTTTGAGCAGTTACTGTGATCAGAGATTATTGCTATGAGTATTTGAGTTATGAGGTATATCATGCGATTGTGTCTTGGATTATGGTTATAGCTTGATACAATTTGTTCAGACTTATACAATATGTAGGTTGCATGATTCAGATCTTATAAGAAATTTCGCATGAGTGAAAATTGGATTCTAAGGCTTGTGGGCTTGGTTGAATTGAGAAATTTCAGTTATGTTGTGTTATCAGACCTATATTAGATATGGTGACGTAGGATCACCCCTAGGTATGTGCAGGGTAAGGTTATGCGGTGGTTTGATGGTTTTGAGAACAACTCTTGGCACGTTCGAGGACGAACGTATGTTTAAATGGGGAAGGATGTAACAACCCGACCGGTCATTTTGAACATTTGAACTTCGCTCGGGTATTTGCGGGTATGAGTAGCTCAGTATGATGTATTATGACTTATGTGAATCGTCGGTTTCGGTTTTCAAGTTATTCGAAATCGGTTTGGTATAATTAATTTCATTGTTGAGGTTTTGAGTTGAAAGAGTTGACCAAGTTTGACTTTTGGAGAATTTGACCCCGGAACGGAGTTTTGATTATTCAGTTAGGTCCGGATGGTTATTTTGGACTCGGGCGTATGCCTAGATTTGCGTTTGGATGTTTCTAAAAGGTTTCGGCGCAAAATGGCAAAAATTGGAATTTGAAGGTTTGGAAAAGTTCATTAAGTTTGATTTGGGGTGCGGTTCATCGTTTCAATGTTGTTATGCATAATTTGAGGCCTCGAGTAGGTCTGTGCTATTTTATGGGACTTTTTGGTATGTTCGGACGGGGGTCCCGAGGGGCTCGGTGTGAGTTTCGGATAGGTTTGGGTTGTGTTGCATTTTTCTTATTTATGTTTCGACGTCATTTTTTCAAGCATAAATGGTACTACATTAACGAAATAAGCTCCAATTTTTGTTTTTATTGAAGAATTAGATCTGTATCGTAATTACAGAGTCATAGCAAAGAGAATCGTCGAATTTGTACATCGTATGAGAAGTTTATGATCATTTTACTAAGAATTGGGCTGCCAGTTTTTTCAGATTAATTACGAATTTGCCATTGATTTCGTATTTAAAAATCTGCACTATTTTCAAATATTGAAACCAACATATCTATTTCAATAGAAGGTCAAATGGAGTGATTCAATAGCTTAACTTGACTAGAACTTCACAATGAATCCATTGGAGGCATGAAAAGTGAGTTTCGACATCTTTTGTCATAAGAAACAAGGCAGGACAATGTTAAAACGGGGTTTTTATTTATTTAACATATTTTAGGTTGGGAAGCTCGGAATTGGGCAATTTTTTAGGCGATTTTCACCATATGAATTGTGCTACTTGGTTTTGGTTATATTTCGTGGATCTATCTTCGATTTTGGCTTTGGTTGATGAATTTTTAAAGAGGAAATTGAGAGTTTTGGCCTAAAGTTTCATGCTATGAAATTTTGAGTTTTGAACATCGATTCGGAGTCGGATTTGAGTGAAACTAGTATGGTTGGACTCGTAATTGAATGTGTTAATAGATTTTGTGAGTTTTGTCGGGTTCCGGGGTGCGGGATCGGGATGGGCTTTTTGGCCGATTTTGGGCTTTTGATTAAAGATTCAACTTTTTTTGATTAGAGTTGATTCTTTAGCATTATTTGATGTATTTGAGTTTTTTTTGGTTAGTTTCGAGCCGATATGAGGTCGGAACGTGCGTGATAGCATCTTTGGAGCATCGTTTATCTTGCTCGACATTAGTATTGGCTTGTTCGAGGTAAGTAACTCTTCTAAACTTAGTGCTCAGGGTATGAACCCCTGCATTTCGTGTTATGTGATTGGTATTGAGGTGACACACATGCTAAGTGACAAGCGTGTGGGCGTGCACCCTGTTAATTGGGACTCTGCGGTTCCCATGACACTGTATAGTGGCCATATTTAGTCGATATATGTGTTTTCACCATGTGATAAAGTAATTGAGTTGTCAATCATGCTAGATATCATGTTTAGACTTTATGCCGATATTATTTATTGATACATCATATTCTTGTTCTCAGGCTAGTTTCATGACATTGTGAGCCCGTGAGTGAGACTGAAGATGTTGATGATTGAGTGAACTCGGGGGCTTGGTTGTGAGGATATTGATACCATAGCACGTGAGTTGTCCGTGCAGCACATGAGGTGTTCGTGCGGATCCAGGTACTGATATCATAACACGTGAGTTGTCCGTGCAACACGTGAGTTGTCCGTGCGGATCCAGATATTGATATTATGGCACGTGAGTTGTCTGTGCGGATTATAGCGCTTGGGCTGTAAAAGCTCCTCCGGAGTCTGAACACCCCCAGTAAGCGCAATCGACTATAAATATGTGTGGATCGGGTTGCACATCGCATCGGTTATTGTACAACGCTTAGTGACTAGGTGTGTTGAGCATTGAGCAGTGAGATTGAGTATTTTGAGAGTGTGAGTACATGGTTCATCTCTGTGATACATGGCATTTGCATGCACACAAAGACATACAAGCATAGAGATGTATTTTTCGTCATGCTATATAGTATCACGTCATCCATCACTTATTATACACATTGATATGTGGGCATAGAGAGGTATTTTATACTTGTGAATTGGAAAGAAAATGAAACATCTTATTTATTGTTGAAGGATTTTGGGGAAAATTACAGTTTTCGAACTTACATGTATCTCGACATTTTTGGCAAAAGAGTTGAGTTCTCACTAAGATATTTGAAAATCATGCCTATTTTTTCTAAAACTGTAAACGAGTTGAGGTTTTTACTTCTGAGATACTCGTTTTTATTACTTGTATTATGTTGTTATGAACTGTTGTAGAATACTGGTATTGGACCCGACCTTCTGATAACTCGTCACTGCTTTCAACCTAAGGATAGGTTTGTTACTTACTCAGTATATGGGGTCGATTGTACTGATACTATACTTCTGCACATTGTGTACAGATGTTGGTTGTTATTGTTGTTGTGTTCGTTGGTTGCTGGATTTGAAGATGTACCTGCGTCCCTGATGAAGCTGCCTCTTTTGTTCGGGGTAGCCTTAGATCTGTTTATGTACTTCTCAAACAGACCATGTATTTATTTCATTTCAGTTTTGTAATCTCTATTATTAGAAGCTCATGATTTATACTACCAGTCCCTGGGACATATATAAGATTTAATAAATTACTTTTGTTTAATTGCCTTATTAATATTATTAGAATTGGAGAGATATTAGTTGGCTTACCTAGCTGGTTGGGTTAGGTGTCGTCACGACTAGTGGATTTGGGGTCGTGACACTAATGTTTACTGATTTTCTGGTTTTGAATACAGTGAGTTAACATTAATACCGCGAAGGAGTGTCGTTCGGCACCTCTTACTCTAAGGTGGCTCCGCCACTACTTAACATGGGTATCAGATAAGGGAATCTTACAGAAATGTCCCTAAAATGTTCTAACTTAACAACCTCTAGCCATTAATAATAGACTTACCAAAACAAGTCAAGCACATACACAAATTAAAAACACCAAATAAATAAGGATTCTTTCTCTCCATGAATTACACACAAAGATCTCCTTCCATATTTTTAAGTGTGATCAGCAACATTAGATGCAAGACGAAAATAAAATTTCATGGATGAGGTAGCAAATAAGGTGATGATATATATATATATATATATATATATATACCAGATTCTTTTTTTGAGTATTGTTGAAATGATAAGTTCATATACAAAATTTGAGGAAGATTAGAGGTGATTTGGACTGAGTTGGTATCAAAATTTATAGTTAAAATCGAGCTCAAAAAATTATTCTGTAATACACGTATCACGCATGTATCTCACATACAGGTATACATGAATATACATGTGATATACATTTGATACATATATGCTACATATGTGATACACAAATTATACATGGTGTGATACGCATATCAACTTTTGCCATGTTCATCTTCTTATTCAAATTTCAATTCAACCCACCTCAAAACTCTACCAAAGCATCCCAAAACTGAGATTTAAACTGCTTAAGTTGTATCCAATCTATTCGAATAACACCCACTAAAAAAAAGCAAAATTTTGACCTTTTTTTTTTTGCTACAAATAGTTAATTGACTAATATTGATAATATTTTGTGAATTGGTTAATTTTTGTACTAACTTACTTTGGATTGACATATTTGATAATATTTACCTATTTTAGCTAAGTTTTTCTAATTACAAAAAGTAATTAAAGTTTTTTTTACAAAATGTATAAATTTTGGTCAAAAGTTATATTTTATATATATTTCGTATATATACACAATTCGGTAAAAAGTTAAAATTTATATCCATTTTTTTGTTATACAAAATTATGTCAAAAACTACCGTTTCATACCTAATAGGGAAACTTACATAAATGTCCCAAATAAATCTCAACTTACCAACCTTTAGCCATTAGTCATAGACTTATCAAAACTAGCCAACAAAAATTGAAAAACCAAATAAATAGGGCTCTTTCTCTCAAAGAACCACATGCAAAAATACCTTCCATATTTTTAAGCGTGATTAACAACATTAGATACAAGACAGAAAAGAAATTTCATGGATGGGGTAGCAAATAAGGTAATGAAATACAAAAAAAATATACACTATTCCAAAAATCTAAACAAAAAAGGAATTTTTTTAATGGGTATAGTTGAAATTCATTGAAAATATATAGATAAGTCAATATAAAAAAATTGAGGAAGATTGGAGATGATTTAGATTGGTTTTGTATCAAAATTCATAGTTAAATCGAGTTCAAAAAATTCTTCTGCGACATATGTATCACGCATGTATCTCTCACACAGATATACATGAATATACATGTGATACACAATTGATTCAAATATGATACATATGTGATACACAAATGATACACAGTGTGATACACATCTTTTTTTTATGTTCAGTTTTTACTTCGAATTATCAATTAAAACCACCTCAAAACTTCACCAAATCATCCCGAAACTGAGATTCAAGCTCCTTAAGTTTTACCCAATCTTTCTAATAACACCCACTCAAAACAAAGCAAAAATTTGATATTTTTTTGCTACAAATAGCTAATTGGCTAATATTAGTAATATTTGGCTAATATTAGTAATATTTTATCAATTGGCCAATTTTTATAATGAGCTACTTATAAATGGACATAGTTGGTAATCTCCCTACCTTATATAATACAATTATGTTAGTTGTATATATTTTATATATTATTTGTATACCTGATATATAATGTATATATAATTTATTTATGTCTTCTTCTTCGAGTTTCAATTTAAAATTTCAACCAAAACCAACTCGATTCTTCACCAAATTCTCTCAAATTTGAGATATAAACTTCACAAAATATTCCAAATCATTTGCAACAACACTCAATCTAAAAAAATAATATTTCGCAAAAATCAATTTTTGAATCAAAGATTCAAAACTTCTTATTGATTTCCAACGGAGTTTTGTCACGACCCAAAGTCCAACTAGTCGTGATGACACTTAACCCAACTCGCTAGGTGAGCCAATTAGCAACAACCCAATTTAAAAGAGATTTACTAAGAGAAATAAAGAAAATATAATTGAACTCTTATACAAGAAATTTCTCAACATACCACAAATCACGAGCTTCTAAGATTTAGAGTTTACATTGATGATCTGAAATAAAGTACATCATATGTTTGAAATATACATGAACAAGTTAAAATTTTAAAGCTACCAAGATCAAGATGCAATTATGACCGGAACGCGGGTACGTCTTCAAATCCAGCTCCCGCCGTACACACCAACATCAACAACCAACATCTACACGCAAGGTGCAGAAGTGTAGTATGAGTTCAGCTGACTCCATATACTCAATATGTGACAAACCTAACTTTAGGTTGAAAGTAGTGACAAGCTGGAACAAAAGGTCGTATTCCAATGCCAATAGCCAACAACAATTCATAACAACATAACGAAAGTGATAAATGAAGTAACTCAGAGATAAAATGCTCAGCTCGTTCACAGTTCCGGAAACTAGGCATGCTTTCAAGTATATCAGTGAAAACCCTTTTTTTTTACTGTAGTCACCAAAATATAAGTTTGTAAAACTGTGGTTTTTTCCAAAACTTTCATTTTCAAATGGCATGAGGAAAATACATCTTTATGCCTACATGTCAAGGTATATATGAAGTCATGAATGACGCAATACCATACAACATGAGGAAAATGCATGCATGTGTTTGTATGTCAAGTGTGCATGTCGAATGCAACACAACTCACTGATAAAACCATATGCATACTCTCAAAGTATCAATTCACTCAGTCATCTTAGTCACTCAGTCCTCACATGCACTAAGTCATCACAGTCACTCAGTCATCCCAATCACTCGGCACTCGCACACGTACTCAGTAGGTACCTGCACTCACCGTGGGTGTGCAGACTCTGGAGGGGCAGATTCAGCCCAAACGCTATAATAAGATAATCATGGTATGAAATCAATAATACTTGTTGCGGTGTGCAGTATCCCATCATGGATCAATAATACCTTCTGCAGTGTGCAACCCGATCCCATCAATATCCTCACAATAAGGTCCTCGGCCTTACTCAATCATCAATCTCTCCAGTCTCTCGGGCTCGCAATGTCATGAAAATCAACTCAAAATGATGATATGATGTATCAATAAATGGTAACAGAGACTGAGATATGATATGCAAATAAATGCGTATGACTCGAGTATGAAATTGCAATGTACGCAAATAGCTCAACGGCATAAATGACCTCAGTGGGTCCCAATAGGATAAGTATATAGCCTAGACATGGTTTCTAACATGGATCACAGCTCAATTACTCTAGCACATAGAGATTTCATGGACACAAATAAGATTAGGTAACTACATAGTACCACGAAAATAACCGAGTCACAATTCACACGGTGCACGCCCGCACACCCGTCACCTAGCATGTGCGTCACCTCAAGACCAAACACATATAACGTATATTCAAGGGTTCATGCCCTCAGCACCAAGTTTAGAAGTGTTACTTACCTCGAGACAAGACAAATCCAATACCGAGCAAACCCAATGATACTCCAAAAATGCCATCTTGCGCATACCGACGTCCAAACGACTTGAAACTAGCTAAAAGCAACTCAAATACATCAAATAATGCCAATGGATACAAACCCAATCGTGAAAGGTCGAATCTTTAATCAAAAGCCCAAAATCAACAAAAAAGTCAAACCCATGCCCGCACCTCGGAACTCGACAAAACTCACAAAATCTGACAACTCATTCAATCATGAGTCCAACCGTACTAGTTTCGCTCAAATCTGACTCTGAATCGATATTCAAAACTCAAAAATTCACGCTATGAAACTTTAGCCAACCCCCCCCCCCCCTCCCCCAATTTCTCTTTAGAAATCATCAACCAAATGCCAAAAACGAGCATAGATTCGTGAAATATAATCAAAACCGAGTTAAGAATTCTTACCCCAATTCGTGTGGTGAAATCCCTCTCCAAAGTCACCCAAAACCGAGCTCCAAGCCTAAAAATGAGAAATAAACGACCAACCCTCGAAAATATAGTTCTGTCTAGGATTCATCGCGTATGCGATCATATCGTCGCATCTGCGACCCCCGCTTCTGCGGTACAAATTTTGCTTATGCGAAGAATCTCTGAACCCATCATCCATCTCTTCTGCGATCTACTTTCTGCTTCTGCGGTCGCGCAGATGCGCCCATGCACACGCACCTGTAACCTTCACGCTCAGCTGCCCCGTTTCGCTTCTGCGAAGATAACCTTGCATATGCGAAGTCGCTTCTGAGACCAATATTCCGCAATGCGGCTACACCAGAACCAGCAGTCTCAGCCAATTGCAACATGCGACAAAATAATCTGAACCTCTTCCGGAGCTCATCCAAGCTTCTCGGGACCCCGTCAAAATATACCAACAAGTCCCATAACATAACATGGACCTACTGAAGGCCTCAAATCACGCATAACAACATCTAAACGACGAATCACACCTCCAATCGAACTCAATGAACTTTTAAACTTTCAACTTCCAAAACTCGCGCCGAAACATATTAAACCACTCTGAAATGAACTCAAAATTTGCATACAAGTTACAAATAACATAACGAAGCTATTTCAATTCCCGGAACCACAATCTGAAATCCTATATCGTCAAAGTCAACTCTCGGTCAAGCTTATGAACTTTCCAAACCTTCAAATTTCCATCTTTACCAATTAGTGTTGAAACCTTCTAGAAATATCCAAATGCAAATCCGGGCATACTCCCGAATGCAAAATTACCATTCGGACCTTACGGAACCATTAAAAGTCCGAATCGAGGCCAAATACTAAAAAGTCAAACTGGTCAGGCCTTTGAACTTAAAGCTTCAAACATGAAATTCATTCTTCCAAATCAATCCCGAATAACGTAAAAACCAAAACCAAAGATTCACACAAGTCATAATACATCATACGGAGCTACTCATGCCCTCAAACTACCGAGCAAAGTGCAAATGCTCAAAATAACAGGTCGTGTCATTACATTCTCCTCCACTTAAACATATGTTCGTCCTCAAACGTGCCAAGAGTCGTTCCAAATCCATCAAAATTCCGTGTAACCTTACCTTGCACATACTCAGGGTGATCCCACACCACCTTATTCCACATATAGGCCCGACAACACAACATAATTGAATATCATCACTCCAACCTTAGTCTGTAAACCTCAGAATCCAATTTCCAACATTCGGAATTCCTTAAAAGACTCTCGCATATACATGCTATATAAGTCTGAACAAGCTGTATCTTTTTTTTTAGCCATAACCAAAGCCCAAGATGCCATCACATAATATACCACATAACTCAGATGCTTACTACAATAACTTCTGACCACAGCAGCTGCTCAAACAAACCCAACTCCGGTAATAAACCTCATATCAAACAAAATATCGTTCAAAACCTTCGCACACTATCGATGATGAAAGAAACACGCAGAAACTCATAACCGCTCATTAGATCAACAAATCACGAAACTCTCTCGTCTAACTAAAACCATAACCCAAATTCCAAGCAGACTTCCAATATTACTCTTCCGAACACACTGGAATCAAATTTGATAGTAACCACCTCAGGCCCAAAGACTTCATCTCACAAATACAAGCTACTCTACTGACATGCCATACCAATACTACCGAGAGTCACAAAATGTTCAATCAGTGCACCAATACGCAACAATTCAAATGCACTCAAAATGAAAAATGACTCAACTGAGAGAACCGTTTCGCAAGCTCAACAAGTGCCAGACTAATGCAATGCCACAAACCCATCACACATAGTAGAACCAAAACACATGAATCTAACGCAGTGGATCATATCCCAAAATAAATTCGCTGGAATATGTAACCCATCCAAGCACCAGCCTAGATGAAATACCTCTAGTCACCATGCTCAAAATCAACAACTACACGCAATTCGACATCAAATACATAAAGTGTGTGACCACAACCACGAAGAAACAAATAGAACAATATACCACAGCCATGAGGAGAGCATAACCAAGGTGCAATCAACCATTCAACACCCCAATAACCATCTCGCTCAAATCCCGCTACAAAACCCAAACAAAATCGCACCATCAATTCATATAACCAACAAATCACAATCCCTCGTAGCATAGAAGAGTAACACGTGAAACATATCATAACACGAACTAGCTCATATCTTAATTGAAGAGAACATCCCTCAGCAATAGCAGTACCAACCCGGTGTAGAATACACAACACTATTGGGCCTACCCATAGGCCCCAAATCAACTCTAGTCATCCACAAATTGATAAATAACCCTCCAAAATCTGTAATGACCCAACCATGATACATATTATCATCTGGCTAGCTTTGGCCACATTTTCACAGTCCACAACTACGAAATAGTCTACTTAAGAGAATTCATAGTCTCCAAATCTATAGAACACACGAATCACCATATCGGATCCCAACTCTGCCACCCGAATGTTTAACACATCTCTCATACACATTCATCCCACAAGAAATACTTCTATAACTCTTCTTTGCCACATAGAAAAATCTGAACTTCTGCAGTCGATCAACTAGGCGAGTACCGCAATACCAATTAAGTCTGTAAGTCAGAACACATCGCGCCTTCTGAATGTACACCCTACTCAAGTAATACCAATTAGTGCCAATACCCAAAATAATTTGTGCTGTATAAACTCATGATCTTCCTTTTAAAACTGAATCATATACTTACACATGCAAATCCCAATCTCACACTACACCTCATCTATAATACCATCATATGAAAAGTACAAAAATCTTATAATCAACCTTGAGTCACAAGCATAATACATACCCAGTTAGTCGGAAGCCCTCAATTTGATATCACCCAGGAGAAAATCACTATACACAACATGCTCCTCACGCCGGTAGGAAATATCCATCTCAAATAGGGGTAGAAACCATCGAAAACTCGTCAAAACACATTTGCACATAACCACGCCATCAAAACTGAATCTCCCTAACTCAACCAAGCCATGCGGGTCGCCAAACCCAAGAGTATTGCCACAAAACACCTATAGAAACTCACTACATCATAAATACCCAAAGAACCGATCATATCCAGTACCGTGATGATCTAACCTACTGCGAGTCTCGATACCATCCAATGTAAATCTCTGATTCTAGCCATATACAAATCCAGAAAATTCCCAATTGCTACATATAACTCCTGAGTCCCTTAAAGCCTTCTCGTGACTTATCCACTCTGCTCAAATATCAATTGCACCACCCAAATGGGCTGAACAACATGTGCTCCATTAGCTTAATAACACCAAAAGAAAAGCTACACCTCTAAGCAACCGAGTGAATTCCTTTTTCCTTAGTACATCACATCTACCACGAACAACAAACTCGAATCACTTAAAGATTACTATATATCTATCATGTGTAGTACACCGTCCATCCAGAAATTTCTTGCTTAAGTCATCCTCAAAACCAGCCTTTGCAAGTATGCATGCCTCAGACCGAAACCAATAAAACACGTAACCCTACAACCAAATCGTCTATAGCAGACTCCCCTACTCAGCTTAGAGCCATAGATCAAAACACTCAATAACTCACAATGCCCATACTTTATTACTGCCATAATATCGTAGTGAGATTCAACTCAATACTGCATAAGCTCATGTAACACAAACCATGCATCACTTCAAATCTTCTACTAAGCTTGTATTCATCCTCGTGATGGTCAGGTCAACTTTCCCAACCAATCCAAACTCAAATCGCAATACCTATAACCCACTGGTAGAAAAGAAAGCCCCTACACAACATCATAAGGATCACACATCTATAAATTACCCCGCAAGTGCTAACCCGCCTGCTTAGCCTCAAATTGACGCCTCTCTATACCCTTTCATAACCACAACTACTACGCAATCACTTAATCTTCCTGAGTCTAAACTCATCAATAAGACATGAGAATCTAACTCGTTCCACAATTAAACAACATGAAAGATCCGTCCACACACTCATAACTCGAGACTATACGTCATATCAAGACATGAATCAAGCACCCAATAACCCTTTTTTACATCTCAAGCAAACTATTCTTGTTATATTCAAACCATCTGAACACATGCCGCAGTCACATCATACTTCATCATATATCCATCCAACCACTCACCGAGCAATAAATTCCATTCATAGGGACACTACCGGACATATAAGTCCCAAAAGAAGATGCTCACACAACTGAAACTACCGAGCCCAAGTTGCGGTCCAAATCGGGCCTCAAGTCCTCCAGACTGGCCCATCACCATAACACGTATGACACATCTTGCACCTCATCCACGGAATCCACAAGCCAATGATGCGTCGCTGAAACCGAGCGCTCACATGCACATACGAGTGCGTGGAAGGAATTCAAAAAATCAAGCTTCAAGTTGAATCAATGTCGCACGATAAGGAAAGAAAGATGGGAAGTTCATCCTAAATGTCGTGTAGCCTCTCGAAGATAGGTATGGACGTTATCATACCGATTCGGAAGACTGTCACGACCCAAAATCCAACAAGTCATGATGGCACCTAACCCAACCTGTTAGGTAAGCCAATAAGTAACAATCCAATTTGAAAGAGATTTACTGAGAGATATAAAGAAAATATAACTGATCTCTTATACAAGAAATTTCCCAAGTATGGTAGTACAAATCACGAGCTTCTAAGATTTAGAGTTACAAAGATGATATGAAATAAAGTACATCATCTATTTGAAATATAATGAACAGATTAAAATTCTAAAGCTACCAAGATTAAGAGGCAACTATGAATGGAATGCGGGTACGTCTTCTAATCCATCTCCCGCCGCACACAGAAACATCAGCAACCAACATCTACACGCAAGGTGCAGAAGTATAGTATGAGTGCAGCCGACCCCATGTACTCAATAAGTAACAAACCTAACCTTAGGTTGAAAGTAGCGAGGAGCTGGAACAAAGGTCGTAGTCCAATGTCAATAGCCAACAACAATTCATAACAACATAACAAAAGTGATAAAAGAAGTAACTCAGAGATAAAATGCTCAGCTTGTTCACAGTTCCGGAAAGTAGGCATGCTTTCAAGTATATCGGTGAAAACCCAAATATTTTACCGAAATCACCAAAATATAAGTTTGTAAAACTGTGATTTTTTCCAAAACTTTCAATAGGTAAATGTTTCATTTTCAAATGGCATAAGGAAAATATATCTCTATGCCTACATGTCAATGTGTATATGAAGTCATGAATGACGCAATACCATACAACATGAGGAAAATGCATGTTTGTGTATATATGTCAAGTGGGCATATCAAATGCAATGCAACTCAGTGATAAAATCATATGCATACTCTCAGAGTATCAATTCACCCAGTCATCTCAGTCCTCACATACACTAAGTCATCACTGCCACTCAGTCCTCCTAATCACTCAGCACTCGCTCTCGGCACTCGCACTCAGTAGGTACTTGCACTCACTGTGGGTGTGCAGACTCCGGAGGGACAGATTCAACCAAGCGCTATAATAAGCCAATCATGGTATGAAATAAATAATACATGTTGCGGCGTGCAGCCCGATCCCATCATGAATCAATAATACCTGTTGCGGCGTGCAATGATGAATAAAAACAAGCGATAGACACTGGCTACCACCCATAGAATCTCCCAACATGGGCAAACACATAAACATAGTGCAAATCATGAAACTCACCCATAAATGAAACAACAAATAAGGGAACTCGTCCCAATAAGCAGGACCGAAACAAAATACGAATGGTGCCCCTCTGTAACAAATCAAAAACATACTTGTATGACATCATCTGGCATAACGGCCTCTAGCCTACTATATGAAACACATAAACGGGTCGGACCTCCCCTTCTTGGGCACCCCCTACTCACCTGAATACCCCGCTGTGACACATCTGCCCGGAGTCTGGGATAATCTCTCACCGTGTGGCTGGTATCTCTACACTTAAAGCAACCTCTGTGCTGATGTGGCTATGGAAACTATGTCGTACGAGTACCCTGAGACCCAAGAGCACCTGAAAACTATGAGAAGCCGGAAGTGCAAACTGAATTGGCTGACCCACAAAACATCTACCATGTCGTACCCTGCCTCCAAATAAGGAGCAGTAGATCTCTCCGGCCTACGAGACCTCCTCGCCTCCCTATCCTCTCTCTCTTGACATCTTTCTCACGACCCCGCATGTCCTCTCTCTACTGATCCCACATGCCCTCTACTCGACGAGCGATCCTTACCACCTGCTGAAATAAAACATGTGACTCTAACTCCCGAGCCATGTTGAACTGAATATCATGCATGAGCCTCTCAATGAATCTACGAACACGCTCTCTAACTATAGCGACCAAAGCAGGTGCATGTATGGCCAAATCATTGAATTTGACGGTATACTATGATACTAACATAGTGCCCTGGCGCAGATGCTCAAACTTTGTGCGCCATGCATCTCGAAGGGACTGAGGTACAAACTCTCTCAGGAACAACTATGAAAACTGAACCCATATGAGTGAAGCTGACTCAGCCGAGCTACCCAACTCATACGCCCGCCACCACTAATAAGCCATTCCCCTGATCTAAAACGTAACAAAAGCAACCCCGCTCGTCTTTACAATACTCATAGTACAAAGAATGTGGTGACACTCCTCTAGGAAATCCCGGGCATCTTCTATCGCCAAACCACTGAAGGTAGGAGGGTGGTACTTCTTGTACCTCTCAAGTATGATTTGTTCTTCCTCAGGTGCTGCTGCCCTAACCACGGGCTGAACTGGGACCACGGGTTGTGTCGCCATGACACCTAAAACCTGAACAACATGAACTTGCTGCTCTGGAGTGTGGGCGGCGGGAGTCTGAGCTCCTCCCCCAGTCTGTGAAGTAGCTGGTGCACCTGGAATTAATCCCGCCTGAGTCAATGTACCAAACATACTCAGGAACTGTGCTATGGTCTCTTTAAGTCCGGGGGTAACAACAGACGCCTCCGATACCTGCCCCCAAGTGGAACTATTGGCAACTCTTCAACTACTGCCCTGGTAGGTGCCCTAGTTGTGGCACGTGCTGCTCGTCGGCCTCTGCCCCTAGCGACATATGCTCCAGGGGTAACGTCATCAGGAATTGGAGCTCGTGTCATCACCATTTGTGATAGAATGGAATGATAAAGGTTCAAAATTCAAAATCAATGAACTCGCACGATAAGAATGAAGGAAGTGAAGTTGTCCTAATAGTTCTGTAGCCTCTCGAAGATAAGTATAAACGTCTCCGTACCGATCCGCAAGATTCTACTAAACTCGCTTATGACTCGTAGCACCTATAAAACTAGAGCTATGATAATAACTTGTCACGGCCCGATTTCCCTTCCGTTAGGTATCGTGA
The DNA here is from genome assembly GCA_005239495.1 of Nicotiana undulata. NCBI lineage: Eukaryota > Viridiplantae > Streptophyta > Magnoliopsida > Solanales > Solanaceae > Nicotiana > Nicotiana undulata. The sequence goes on from ML243234.1 coordinate 48,258, forward strand.
TGGCACCTAGTCCTAAGGACTAGGTAAGCCTAACATTTACGGAATAACAACAATAATAAATAACATATAATAATTTTTGAAACAAATTCTCTATACAGTTTAATTTTCCCAAAATCGGTAGTACAAGTCATAAGCTCTACGGAGTTATACTTCAACTTCTAAATACAGTTATTCAGAAATAAGTAAAGACAGTGTAAGAACAAAATAGGACTGTGACTTCGAAGCGTATGAACGCCGCAATAGGTTTACCTTGAGTCTCCACAACAGCTATCTGCGCTGCAAGCTAATTAATCAAATGGCTTCGCAATACCTGGATCTGCACAAAAATGTGCTGAAGTGTAGTATGAGTACACCACAACGGTACCCATCAAGTATCAAGACTAACCTCAGTGGAGTAGTGACGAAGAACAGTCAAGACACCTACTAGACTAAACAACTTGAACAAATATGAGTATAGGAACAACAGAGTATGATATCTACATGAAGGCTATGCGATATGGCTAACAATATAGTAATTTCAATAAGAAAGGAAGACAATAAGCATCAGTAGAATACCCAAATAATGACACAGGAGGATGAACGAAAACAAATCCAAAATCCGAAATCACAGATACGGAAAGGACAAGTAATTACTCAAAAACGACGGTTGTTTACACATTAGGTTTTAGTCAATAAACTCCACAAGGTACCGAACCTCGGCCTAATCACAACTCACGGGTCTCAATACCTGAACCAACATTTTCCTCAACTCAAAACACAAATTAAATGTTAAAAGTGAAGATAAAATCATGGAATATATTAAATTCTAGGTGAAGAACACTTACCCAATCGATTTGCTTGAAAACCCCAACAAGAAGCTCCTAAAACCGAAGTCTAAAACTCAACATATGAAGAAAATGGCCAAACCCTCGACTTAAATGATTCTGCCAGGACTTCCGCATATGCGGATAAGCAACCGCATTTGCGAGAAAGACTCCGCATCTGCGAACTCAGCTAACCGGCATGGAACCGCATCTGCAGATTTACAATCGCACCAGCGGCACCGCAGAAGCGAAAGGGGATAACGCAAAAGCGAGCTTTTCGCAGGTGAGATTGTTGGACCACAAAAGCGACTTCGCACTTGCGTGCCGGCCTCCGCAAAAGTGAGCGAGCTCCCAGGCCTTCATGATCGCAGAAACGGCCAAGCTCACGTAGAAGTGGGGCCGCACCTGCGCTCCAAAGTGTCGTAGATGTGAGGCACCAGAAATAGACTTGTTTCAAACCATGAAAAACATTCGAAACTCGACCGAAACACAACTGGAGCCCCCGGGACCCCGTCCAAGCATACCAACAAATGCTATAACCTAACACGGACTCGCTCGGGGCCTAAAATCACATCAAACAATGACGAAACTACGAATCACACCATGAATCGAACTTATGAACTTCCAAATCATCCAACTTCTAAAACTCGTACCGAAACCTATCAAACCAACCCGGAATGACTTCAATTTTTACAGACAAGTCCCAAATTACATAACAGAGTTATTCCAACTCTCGAAATGGCATTATGATCCTGATATCACCAAAGTCAACTATTGGTCAACCTCTCCACTTTCCAAACTTTAACTTTTGCCGAAATGCTTGAAATCACCCTACGGACTTCCAAAACTAAATTCGGACGCACGCCTAAGTCTAAAATCACCATACGAAGCTGCTAAAGATCAAATGTCTCCTAACGGAACTTAAATCCTCTAAACGACCGTCCAGGTCATTATAGTAATTGAAGATCGTGTGATATTTGGAGGCATTGTTTCAAATTGAGATCAGTTGGAGTAGATTTGGGGTGATTTAATCGAAATTAAAATTGCAATTTTGAAGAACATTTTGTTAACAAGAAAATTATGCTAAATAGTTTAACAGTTAGGACTATTGCAGATAACACAATGTTATGCCAATCTAGTTGAGTTTGATAAATATTTCAACAAGAATAATATCATGACAACCAAGTAAACTTTATGAACTATTAACAATATAAGTAGAGTAAATATAGCATAAACTCTACCGATCTGACCGAGATATCCATGAAAAACTGTAAGGATCCGAAGGTCAATTTCTAAATACAATAAAAAAATGAGAATAATATTTAAAAACCAGCCCTTTACAGAGTCAATCATGTTAATCATTCTGGATGGTAACAACATTAACGTCCAAGTAAATCTTAGTTGATCAATTGAACTATAAACTTGTTTTCTAAATTAACAAAACTAAGTGGTATTTCACATTTACTTTGAAAGAAAAAATAGCTCCCTTCAAATTTAATCGTACTTATAGATGTTACTTGGTGCTAATTTACGTTATCCCATATATGATCACCTTTTAAAAAAGAAAAGAGGAAAAATGAAGAATAATATATGTCAGATGTCATTTTTAAAGCTTGGAGTGCCAATCAGTGATGGGATGCATGAAGCAGAAGTGAAAGTGAAGATTGATACTCAAGTCATCCCCAAAAGAGATAGTTTCAAGTATCTTAGATCTATAATCCGAGGCAACATGGATATTGATGAGGTATTCATTGTTTGGAGCGGGGTGGATGAAATTGAGGCTTGTTTGGTTTTTTTTTTTTTTGTGATAAGAATGTGCCACCTAGACTTAAGAGAAAGTTATACAGAGTGGTAGTTAGATCGGCTATGTTGTATAGCGCTGAGTGTTGGCCCGTCAAGAAATCCCATATCCAGAAGATGAAAGTAGTTGAAATGAGGATGTTGAGATTGTAACGACCCGACCGGTCGTTTTGAGCTCTAGCGCGTCGTTCAACGGATTGAGGCCTTGATTATATCCACTTCATGTATTATGACTTGTACGCGTGGTCAAGGTTGAATTTCGGGAAGTTTAGAGTTGATCCGGATGGAAAATTCTAATTTCAGAAACTTTAAATTGGAAGAATTGACGAAGGTTTTACTTTTGAGTAAACGACCTCGAAATCAGGATTTGAAGTTTCAAATAGGTTCGTATGATGATTTCGTACTTTGGCGTATGTTCGGTTTGGGTATCAGATCACCCGGGAGCATTTCGACGCGTATTGTGGAAAGTTGGCATTTTGAAGGTTTTAGAATTTCCTAAGTTTGGATTGAAGTGGATTTTAATGTTATCAATGTCCGTTTGGGATTCTGATCCTTAGAGTAGGATCGTGATTTGTGACTTGTGTGTAAAGTTTGGCGTCATTCCTGAATGTTTAAGTATGAATCGAATGCGTTCGTTGAAGTTTGGAAGTTTGAAAGTTAAAAGAAAGGTCGATCGTCGATTCGTAGTTTTGATGTTGTTTAGTGTGATTTGAGTCCTATAGCAGGCTCATGTAATGTATTGGGACTGGTTGGTGTGATTGGACAGGAAACCGGGGGCCTGGGGTGTGTTTCGGGATGGTTTCGGATCAAGTTTGGGTGTTTGATGTTGCTGGTTTCTGGTGTTTCTGGGAAGCATCGTGATTGCAAAGAGAAGTTGGAGGTGGAGAGGGATTTGTGCATCGCGAATATGACTCAGTGGTTGCGAAAGAGGAAGGGAAGTTGAGGCACCTACGCGAACGCGACAGGGAGGCCGCAAACGCGTATAAGAAAAGGGGAGATAGGCCTGGAGCAGTTTAGCCATCACGAACGCGGCTCGTAGCCCGCGAACACGAAGTGTAAGGGGTCTGAAGGCTTCGTAAACGCGACGAGAATATCACGAACGTGCAGAGGACAATTATGGAGGCTGTTGTTTTAGCCTTCGCGAAGGAGCTTTCACGATCGCGATGAAGGACTGGTCTGGGCAGAATGGTTTTAAGTCAGGATTTCGCTCATTTTACTCTTGGTTTGGGCGATTTTTTGAGAGCTTCAAGGGGAGATTTTCATCATCTATTGCAAGGTAAGTAAATTCCCGCATACTGTTAGCTAACTACATGAGTTGTACAAGGATTTAAACATGGAAATTTGTAGAAATTTAGGATTTTGGTGGAAAACCAAGAACTTGTAATTTTTGAATTTAAACACGAAATTGGACATGGAGTTGAGAATAAATTATATATTAGAGTTCGTAATTTTATGGATAATTTTTTCCTTTGAAATTTTTTAGAATCCGGGCTCGTGGGCCTGAGGGTTGACTTTATTGACTTTTCTAGCGAATTTTGTAATTGTTATACATTGATTAATTAGGGGTATTAGAGTATATTTTTATTGGCTTGCACATTGTTTGGCTAGTTTTGGAGCGACGGACATCGATTTGAGGTGTTAGTGTGGAATTGGAGCCGGTTATGGAACTTCGGAGTAAGGTAAGTGATGACTTCCAAATCCACTGCTAACAAGTAAATGGTCACAGTCGCATGCAATATAATTTACCCAACTATGAGTCGGTATCAAATCCCACATAGAACAATATGTAGGTGATTAGGCGTGTACGAGAATTATCACTTATTATGCTAAGCCAAACACTTAAAAGGTGATTCTGAAAATATTATAGCTAAATGTGGAAATATAAACTAACCTAGAAAGCAAGTAAAATGATCAATGGCTACAAGTATGGATGCATGGGGAATTACACTCTAGTAACGATCCAATGTACTTCATGATTTTACAAATATGAGCAAGTTTATGTTAATCAGCCTCGGGTAATAATTCTAAATTAGCTTCTTCCAAAGACTAACAAGACTTCCTAATTGAATTATCCCTAAAATAATTAAGATATTAAGCACTCTGAATATGGTTACATGTAGTTCAATCTATCCCTAGGTAGAATCTATAAAGTGAGGGTTAACGCCTCAAGTTCTTGTTAATTAATATTTTTCAACCCCAAATTATCTTTTCCAAAATCAATTAGAGGTTAATGGGTGAGTCCAAGGGTTAGCTAATCCCTTTAGAAACATTAAAGAACAAGAATAATTAAAGAAATAATAACTCACTTCTTAATAAATAAAAATCGTTCAATACATAATCCCAACAAGATATTTAATCCATACTTTAAATATGAATATTTCCATAAAAAGGATTCAAGTATTGGAAAAAAAATACTACACACTTAGATATACAATACAAAGCAAGGAAATGAAGAAATGAACATAAATGGGTAAGAAATTCTCAACCAAAAGCTTCAAATCTTCAAGACCCAAGTGTGTGTTCAAGAACCCTAGATTCAAAACTTGTCTTCTCTAGTCAAGAGACTGAAAAAATATTCCAAATATATGCTAGGTCGTGTATTAAATGGCTTGGGGGTCAAAAACGTGAGATTCCAGAACTGCCTAGTTTTTCCGCCTAATTGTTCTTCGTGTTCGCGATTATACCTTCGCATTCGCGAAGGTTTGTTTCCTTCATCATCGCGTTCGTGATTTCCCTTCGCGTTCGCGTTCGCGTTCGCGTTCGCGTTCGCGTTCGCGTACAACACTTCACATTCGCAAAGGTTTATTTCCTTGAATCTCCGCGTTGGCGTTTATCCCTTCACGTTCGCGAAGGGTAATTTACTAAGCAGTGTTCATGTTTGTATTTTAGCTCCCTTTTGACTCGTTTTCACTTGGTTTCTTCACAATCACTTCTAAATCACATAAAACCTGTAAAAATGGATTAACGACATTAAACACGCGAATTACTCATTCAAACATAGCAAAAATTTAAGATTAACGACAAGATAAGTTGGTAAAATACCAACTTATCGGTAAGTCTCCTGTCTAACTTTGTGAGGGGGAAACTACCCCCTAGGTGATGTAATTGTTATGTGCTATTAGTTGTGGGTGCTAAGTACGCACGAGGTGACGAGAATCTGTACGTAGCTAAAGCATGTTTATGCTCGGGTAGACATAGGACTTTACAATGTTACATTTAAAATATTTGAATCCAATCTGCTGGCTTAATTAATTGAAATATATATATATATATTAGGCAACGCCTTATTACCTTTAGTTGTTGGAAAGTTAATTGAGAAACGACAAAAGTTATACTCACTATGTGTTCATATATTGTATCACAAGCTCGTGTCTCATAATTCGATAATTTCTTTCCTTTATTGTGGAGTGGTTCGAACGCCTCGGCAGGATTATGTACCACACTCTCATGGGAGCAGGTCGTTCGCCTCGGCGTATAATAGATGCATCTATGGTTCGTGTCGCTCGACCCTCGACAGTATCATATTCCTTCTGAGATCTGGCCGTACAACCTCGGCATAATCGTGCGTTATATCACTAGCAGTCCGAATATTCGCGAGATTTTCCTTCCATTGATGCCTTGCATTTTATATGGAATTATTTATCCGTTTGTTATTGGCACTTGATATTTCTGAGCTATCGAGATAGAATACGAGATTGAGAAATTGATATTGTTAGAAAAAAATTGGAAGATTGTGTTAATTATAGATTTACCTTGCTACTATTGTTGTACCCTTATCTGTTTATTATTTACCATATTGATTTATTGGACCACTAGTAAGTATGGGTGTTCATAAAAAACCCAAAAATCAAACCAAACCGACCAAAAAATTAATACTTTTTATGTTTGGTTTATTTTTGGTTTTGAATTTTAAAAACCGATCAAATTTGGTTTGGTTTACTTTTAATCAATAAATAACCGAATAATCACAAAACAAACTGACTATCGAAGTAGATATTTAAATTTATTATTACACCTTTATAAATATATAGTTTTATATAAAGTTTCTAAAATTTTATGGTATATATCAGTCGTTTATATTTTTACTATAATTTTTTGCTATTATAATAATCTAATTCTTTGCCTTTACATTCCAGTTTGGTTGATAGCTTTCTTTTGCTAAGTACAAAAATTTATTTCATGTTAAAAATAATCGATTTTTAATTGAGTACTTAAATTATTCATCACTATTTGATTCAATTATCATCAATATATCTTGGTAAATGATAGATTTCTCAAAGAGCAATTGATTTGATAGTGTTATGTAGAAAATGTAGTCTCTGAAATATGTGTTTGGTAGTGTATGTCTCATATTTAGGAAAGCAACCGATAAATAATCGAAAAAACCAAAAAACCGACCAAGATCGATAAAAACCGAATCGATAGAAAATCGACTTAATTGATTTAGTTTGGTTCCAATATTTGAAGAACCGACTTACTTGGTTTGGCTTCTTTTTACGGAAAAATCTATCTAAATCGAACCATGAACACCCCTACTAGTAAGTGTCGATGTCGACCTCTCGTCACTACTGCTCCGAGGTTAGGCTAGATACTTATTGGGTACGCGTTAATTTACGTACTCATGCTGCATTTCTGCACTAAATGTGCAAGATCTTATAGGTTCATTTGATAATCATCTTGGCGCGTAGGCGTAGCTGTCGAGGAGACTTCTTGTGAGCTACTTTCCAAGCTACGCATCCCAGTCCACATAGTCTCCATCGTACTATTTATTTTATCCCGTCTTATTTACATTCTAGACAAATGTATTATTATTGTACTCCTTAGTAAATGCTAAAGCACTTATTACATCGGGTTTTGGGGGTACCTACTGGGTGTTCATTATTGTGGTTCGCATAATCATTATCATTGCACCTTGTAATTTATACCTTATACGGAAATTGGAAAAATAAAAACACAGGTTTCTATGAGTACTAAAATTTACACCACTTATTCAATGGGATTCATGATTTTGAAAGTAATAAAATGAGTAATTATATTGATCAATCACTGTTGGCTTGCCTGGCGGCGGTGTTAGGCGTCATCACAATCTATAGTGGATTTTGGATCGTGACAGCTTGGCATCAAAGCTCTACGTTCACTTGGGTCTCAGGAGTCATGAGCAAGTCTAGTAAAGTCTTGCGGATCAGTACAGAGGCGTATGTACTTATCTTCGATAGGCTACAAAGCTGTTAGGAGCACTTCCATTATTGATTCCTCATCGTGTGATTTGATTCCTTTGAGGCTTATGCCTTTATTTCCTTACTACTCAATCTTATGCGACGTGAAACGTTTGTTATCAATTGGGCATCGAGGAGTTTTAGTGATACTGCATACGTGGTGCAGGATGTTTTTCCCTGCGTGTTCGGGAAGGCTATTATTGTCGCCTCGCAGAAGGATGTTCGATCATTTCAGCTCAGTATCTGTATTTCTTATGGTTTTGAGGCTATGCACAGATTGCTATGATGTTCATGTGTTGTTATCGCACAACATTGGTGTAGTGGTAGGGTGCTTGTCTATGTGTCAAGGCAGAGAATGACTCGAAATGAGGATCTATCAATTCATGGTTTCAGTATTTAATTTAGATGGGGGAAAGGCAATCGGACCATGGATGTTCACGCTTAGGGTTGATAGGGTAACGAGACTTGATATTTTAGAAATCAGTGAAAATTCTCATTTGTGATGTGGTATCTTCGTCCTTGTTTGGACGAATTATGGTCCACCGGTGATATGGTCTTCTTTGATCTGCCTTCGGGGCAGGGTGTTGTGACATGGTGCCTAAGAAGCGGTTGTTAGAGATAGCGGTGTGTAGTGGTTTCGGAATCGAATTAGTGTTTCTAATGTTGATGGCTCAAGAATCTTCTAGGAGGTTTAGAGTTGGTAACAGTTTATTAGTTCAGGTGCTACAGGTATGGATTTTGATTTGAGGCAGTAGTTGGGCAACGAAGGATGAGGAAAGTCATGGCGGAAGGTGTCTCACGATGGTTGAGATACTAGCAGGTCAAGCATGAGAAGCAGAGGTCGAGAAGTTTCTTAAAGGATATGGTTTAACTGAAATGAGAGTGGTAGAGTAACATATGGATTCTGTGATAGGATAGTCACATGCCTTGAGAAAAGTTTAGAGCGATTTTGGAATCGTGGTGGAAAGCGACTAGGTCTACAAATTTTATTTGAGATTGAAGCTACTGCACTGAGGAAGATTGAGTATGGCAAATAGGAGTTTGCTTGAAATGAAGAGGGGTGTGAAAACTTGATTACCATTATTAGATGCAACGTGACTTCGAATTTGGAACGTATTGTCGGACTTTCAATTGATGTCAATGGGGAAGGAACAGACTTGTACAACTGGTGGTAGAGCAATGGCTCAGGAGGGTTTTACTGAATGCGTGGCAGTTGCTAGTAGCGGTTGCGTGATGTTGATGAAGCTTCTACGAAGAATTCTACTTGCTACTTAGTAAGAGGTCAAATATGTGGTTGTGGCTGGTGATTCGGAATGTTCATGAAACGTATAACAAAAGATTTGGAGAAATTTGTCGGGTTAAAGGTGCGAGATCATGGTAATTGAGAAGGAGGAATCTATATGGGTTCTAGGTTTATGTAATTGAGCTTAATGCTAAGTGGGGGAGCCACACCATCTACGATTAGATCGCGTGGTTGTCTGCTTGTGCGGTTTCTAGTTGTCGGTGCATTGGTGGTTTATTATGGCTAAGAAAATAAAACATCAGGGCTAATTCGAGCGAAGAACTTGATGAATATGTTATATACCTCGCCTTATCAATTCATGTTCAGGTTTTGGGAAGACTCAGAGTTTATGCTTCTTGTAGACGTGATGTACATGGAAAATGATTCAACCGGTTACTTCTTGTTCATGTGCTAGCAGAGCGTTAGAGTTTTGTTATATTCGGGACCATATTAGAGTGGGTGACTCTCAACAACGCTCCTAGTGGGTTCGAGAATTAAAGTGCAGTTCCTAAGGATTTCGGGTCCGTTGTGTGGTTAAGGATTAAATTGTTTTAGTGGATTATGAAAGGGGCTTGGAGTGTTCTATGTTATCATCGGGTTTGCGGCGCAGTATTAAAAGGGAGAAATAGCTTCGGATTCGCGGAAGGTCTTGCATAAATAGTGTACCAGCTGGACATGTTATTGTGCACTTGAGGGGGTATGAGATGATTCATGGGTATTGAGACAATGTGATCTCGTGATTCGGGTCACTCGGGATGAGTGCGGATTGAGTTTGTTATGTTTTTGAATGAAGCTATTATTATTTCTAAGGCAGGTCAAGAGTAAATTGGAGGAAGCTGGGTCGGTTGGTAATGGTTTGAATCAACGTGATTGAGGCAATGATCAGTTCCTTCGACGTGTTAATGTTATACAGGTAATTTGTGGACGTACGTGCGGGCTTGACAACCACCATAACTTGATGGATTTGAGAGATATTTGATTCAAATGGCCTTGTTTTGTAAATGGATTTCGGGGGAGTTATGACGATTTAGATCAGACTTAAGGTTTGTCTTTTTTGCAGTTTAGGAATTCAGTTGCAGGTTGCAATGGTTCTTCTAAAATGAGTTAAGTGAAAGGTTTATAGCCAATGAAGTGTTTATTCTACTAGTAGTTCAGGGTTTATGATGAATTATTGTACTCTCGTGTAGCGGCTTCATAGGTGCAGTGAGCGACATGGGAATTGGAAGTTGAGGATCAAGGTTGCAGTTTGGTGTTGATAAGAATATCATGAGCTCGAATGAGTAGGGACGAATTCAGATGTTCAGAGTAAGCTGGTATTACCTTTAGTGTCATATGAGAAAGGTGTCCTGTGTAAGAGGCTTTGTATACTGATTTGCGAATTCTTGATTTGCTTTACAACATTAGTACGGTTGGTGGTATGGAGGTGCGGACTTTGCTACCTGGTGCGGAAGGTCGTAGGAGCATATCCCATGGGGAAATCTGTATGAGTGTGACATGTTAGTCACTTGACTGTTAAATATTGAAACCAAACATGGAGATTATGGAACTATCGTTAATGTAAGAGCTCATGACTGGAAGGCACTCTATTCCGTTGGTTGTGAACCGTGGGAGTTTGTTCCGGATTGGACGGTAGGTCGTATGTGTCATGAATAGGGTCATTATGGATCCTTGGAAGGTTGTGGCCCAGTATGGTATAATCAGAATTGGCTTGAGGTCTATTGGTGGTTCTAATGTGAATGTGTGCTCTACGTCAAGTCAGATGCATTCATTTGGCATAACATTACTTGCGAAGGAGTCTGGGTCTTGGATGTTATACCCGTCCTCAGCTATTCCATGTAATACTCTATTGTGCCAGGTGGGTTGTGAGACAACTTGATTATTCACACATGTGTTGTGATCCCGTGTATCTTGTGGTGTTATATGTGCAAGATGGCTCTCGAGATGCAGGTCATTTATTGCACCTTAGTTGTTCTTGGGTTTTGTAGCGTATGGCGCTATTCGTTTCCCCAGGGATAGTATTATGCACTTGGCGTGCTTGTGGTCGATATCCGGGCATTTCGTGGGTATGATATTCTGGCTCGGTAGGTATTTCCTAAAAGATTGTTATGTGTGGATCGGGCACGCCGCCATGGGTATGTTGTTTGGATCGGGTTGTACGTCACAATGGTATCATGTGTGGGTCGGGTTGCATGCCACCACATGTATGTTATTTGGATTGGGTCGCACGCTGCAACGGTATCATGTGTGGATTGGGTTGCACGCCACAACAGTGAGATGTCCGGTACGGTTCCCTATGTCTATTTTTGTGTATTTTATTTCTCATTCTCTAAGAAGGGTTCATAGCATCTGTTCGACCGTTTTATTCGTTATGGGGGCTGGGTAGTTCTTTTCCAGAGTTTGTTCTTCCTTATGTGTCATATTCAAGTTGTAGCTTATTGGCGTATTGATGGTGTCATATGAGATCTTGGTTAGTGTTTGAGGTGGCTTATTGCCTGGGAAGCTTGTACTATGTGAGACAAGATTAGAGGACCTGAAATTAGTGCAACCAGATTTATATAAGGTACATTAAAGAGCAAATATCGTTATTCAGTTCAAAGCGAGGTAGTGGTTCTTGTCAGGAGGAGAGACTCCGTGATTTGTTGATTCGACATGTGGTTATGAGTTTCTACACATCTCGTTTGTCGTGGCAGTGTTGCGAGAGTTGGAACCAAACTTAAATGTGTTATGAGGTGTATTGCGGGCATCAGATTCGTGAAACTTTTGCTATTGTGGTTGGAGGACGCTATTATGGTCAAACGAATTATGCGGTGCGTGGCGTGATTTCAACGGAGGAGCATGATTATGTTGATAAAGTGTGTGGTGATTGACGCGATGTTCATATGTTAAAATTGGGTCTCGTAGAGAATTCTGGATGTTGGAATTGGGTTCTAAGCTTGTTAGCTAAGGTTACATGGAGGATCTTCAGTCTGACTCGAGTTAATGTGCTCACATGGGTTGTGGTGGCACATGCAGGTGCACGAGATGTTAAAGAATGATTTTGGACAACTCCAGAACAGTTCTTGGCACGTATGAGGACGAACGTATGTTTAAGTCGGGGAGAATGTAACAACCCGACCGATCGTTTTGATCTCTAGCGAGTCGTTCGGCAGTTTGAGGGATTGAGTAGCTTCACTTCATGTATTATGGCTTGTACGCGTGGTCAGGGTTGAATTTCGGGAAGTTCAGAGTTGATTCAGATGGAAAATTCCAATTTCAGAAGCTTTAAGTTGGAAGAATTGACTAAGGTTTGACTTTTGAGTAAACGACCTCAGAATCGGGATTTGAAGGTTCCAATAGGTTCTTATGGTGATCTTGGACTCGGGGGTATGTTCAGGTTGAGTATCGGATCACCCGGGAGCATTTCGGCGCTTATTGTGAAAATTTAGCATTTTGAATGTTTTAGAATTTCTTAAGTTTGGCTTGAAGTGAATTTTAATGTTATCGATGTTCGTCTGGGGTCTCGAGCCTTGGAGTAGGTTTGTATCGTGATTTGTGACTTGTGCGTAAAGTTTGGCGTCATTCCGGAATGTTTAAGTATGAATCTAACGTGTTCGTCGAAGTTTGGAAGTATGAAAGTTGAAAGAAAGATTTTGATCGTCGAGTCATAGTTTTGATGTTGTTTGGTGTGATTTGAGGCCTCAAACAGGTTCATGTCATGTATTGGGACTGGTTGGCGTGATTGGACGGGGTCCCAGGGGCCTCAAGTGTGTTTCGGGATGATTTCGGATCAAGTTTGGGTGTTTGATGTTGCTGGTTTCTGGTGTTTCTGGTAAGTATCGCGATCGCGGTTAATGGGACGCGATCGCGAAGAGAAGCTGGAGCTGGAGATGGAGATGGAGAGGGATTTGTGCATCGTGAATGCGACTCAGTGGTTACGAACGCAGAAGGGAATCTGAGGCAACCTACGCGAACGCGACAGGGAGGTCGCGAACGCGTAGAAGGAAAGGGGAGTTGGGCCTGGAGCAGTTTAGCCTTCGCGAACGCGACTCATGGCTTGCGAACACGAATGGTCAGGGGTCTGAAGGCTTCGCGAACGCGACGAGGATGTCACGAACACGTAGAGGAAAATTATGGAGGCTGTTGTTTTAGCCTTCGCGATCGCGAAGGAGCTTCCACGATCGCGATGAAGGACTGGCCTGTGCAGAATGGTTTTAAGTCGGTATTTTGCTCATTTTATTCATTTTTCTCTTGGCTTGGGAGATTATTGGAGAGCTTAAAGGGGATATTTTCATCATCTATTGCAAGTTAAGTAAATTCCCTCATATTGTTAGCTAACTACATGGATTGTACAAGGATTTAAACATGGAAATTTGTTGGAATTTATGATTTTGGTGGAAAAACTATAATTTGGTAATTTTGGAATTTGACCACGAAATTGTACATGGAGTTGGGAATAAATTATATATTTGAGTTCGTAATGTTATGGGTAATGTTTATCTTCGAAATCTTTTGGAATCCGGGCACGTGGGCCCGAGGGTTGACTTTATTGACTTTTCGAGCAGATTCAGTAACTGTTATAAATTGATTAATTAGGGGTATTAGAGTATATTTTTATTGGTTTGCACATTGTTTGACTAGCTTTGGAGCAATGAGCATCTGTTTGAGGTGTTAGTGTGGGGTTGGAGCCGGTTATGGAACTTCGGAGTGAGGTAAATCTCCTGTCTAACTTTGTGAGGGAGAAACTACCCCCCTAGGTGATGTAATTGTCATGTGCTATTAGTTGTGGGTGCTAAGTACGCACGAGGTGACGAGATTCCGTACGTAGCTAAATCATATTTATGCCCGGGTAGACATAGGACTTTACCATTTTAAACTTTAAAATATTTGAACTCATTCTATTGGCTTAATTAATTGAAATTATAATAGAAATTGATTTATATATATATATATATATATATATATATATACTAGGTCGCGCCTTATTACCTTGAGTTGTCGGAAAGTTATTTGAGAAACAATAAAGGTTATACTCACCTTGTGTTCATATATTGTATCGTAAGCTCATGCCTCGTAATCGATAATTTCTTTCCTTTCTTGTGGTGCGGGCCGAACGCCTTGGCAGAATTATGTACCACACTCTCATGGGAGCGGGCCCTTTGCCTCGGTGGTACAATAGATGCATCTATGGTTCGTGACGCTCGACGCTCTGCAATGTACACGTTATGATGGGATCGGGTCGATCGCCTCGGCAGTATCATATTCCTTATGAGATCTAGTCGTACGACCCCGGTATAATCATGCGTTATATCGCTAGCAGTTCGAGATTTTGCGAGATTTTCCTTCCACTGATGCCTTGCATTTTTTATGGAAATTCTTATCCGTTTGTTATTGGAACTTGATATTTCTGAGCTGTCGAGATAGAATACGAGGTTGAGAAATTGATATTGTTAAAAGAAATTTCGGAAGATTGTGTTAATTACAGATTACCTCACTACTATTGTTGTACTCTAATCTATTTATGATTTACCATATTGATTTATTTGACCACTAGTAAGTGTCGATGTCGACCCCTCGTCACCACTTCTCCTAGGTTAGACTAGATACTTACTGGGCAAAAGTTGATTTACGTATTCATGTTGCACTTCTACACTAAATGTGTTGTGCACTAAATGTGCAAGATTGACAGGTTCATTTGATCATCATCTTGGCGCGTAGGCGTAGTTGTTGAGGAGACTTCTCGTGAGCTGCATTCCAGGCTACGCATCACAGTCCACATAGTCTCCATCATACTATTTATTGTATCCTGTCTTATTTACATTTTGGACAGATATTGTATTATTATTGTACTCCTTAGTAAATGCTCATGCACTTGTGACATCGGGTTTTGTGGGTACCTACTGGGTGTTCATTCTTATAGTTCGCGTAATAATTATCATTTCACCTAATTTATACCTTATACGGAAATTGGAAAAATAAAATTACGGGTTTTCTACGAGTACTAGACTTTACACTACTTATTCAACGGGATTCATGATTTCAAAGTAAGAAAATGAGTAATTAAATTGATCAATCATGGTTGGCTTGTCTGATGGCGGCATTAGGCGCCATCACGATCTATAATGAATTTTGGGTTGTGAAAGAGATGGATGTGTGGACATACCAGGAAAACAAGATTAGGAATGAAGTTGTTAAAGACTAGGTGGGAGTGGTCTCTGTGGAGGACAATTTGCGAGAATCGAGGCTGAGAAGGTTCGGGTATGTGAATAGGAGAGACATAGATACCTCGGTTATGAGGTATGAGAGGTTGACCATGGAGAGTTTGAGGAAGGGTAGGGGTAGTGGGCCAAAAAAGTATTGGGGAGAGGCGATTAAGAAGGACATGTTGTTGCTGCAACTTACCGAGGACATGACCCACACTAAGAAGGTGTGGAGGTCAAGAATTAGGGTTAAAGGTTGACATGTAGCCGTGAGTTTCTCCTAGGTTTACCAGTAGTACTAATGCTATTCTAATTTTTTTTTATTCCTAGTTGTTTATTATTATATGTTGTGTCATTCCCTTCTGTTACCCTGTTACATTGTTGTTACTATTATTTGTTGCTTTATTTTCACTGTTCCTTTGAGGCGATGGTCAATCAGAAATAATCTCTCTATCTTTATAAGGTAGGGATAAGATTTGTGTACATACTACCTTTCCAAACTCCACTTATGAGATTACACTAGGTTATTGTTGTTGTAGACATTATTTTAAAGTCTAAAAACTCAAAATTTTATCGAGTTTTTTTAAAACTATTTTTGCTGAAGAATTATAGTTTTTTATTTTTCACAAGATTTGATAGTGAAATAGGAAATCTCTTTTTAAAAGGCAACTTCTTTTTGGGGTAAAAACAAGTATCAAACAAACATTTTATTGTAAAAATATATTAGCATTGTTTTTAGGCAAAATACATAAGTTGCCACATGACCGACGACCCAAATATCTCTTACACACTTTCTGTGAACGATAATAATATTACACACGCAACCTTTCTAAAGTGTATCTAGTACACACCTCCTTTGACCAAGTCTCGTAACAAGTTCATCCGTGTATTTCACGCGTTTGACTTTAGTTTATAAACTTGACCCACTTATTTTTAAGCCCTTATATTTATTAATCAACCCGACTCTACAGGGGCCCACTCGAACCATCGGTAAAAAAAGGTTTAAACTAATTTACCCCACATTAACTCTCATTTCTCAATACATCTCGAAGGAGCTCTGGTGAAGGCGATTCCGGCGACTATCTCAAGCGGGTCTTTCATCTTGTATGGGAGGTGGATTTATGCGGTTTTAGGTTAGTAATTTTCTTCCCCTTGCATTACCCGTTTGTTTTAGCAGTAGGTGGGTTGAACCTATTTTTCTTTTCTATTTGCTTTAGGGTTTTTGGACGTTTTAAAAGGGGAATCTTTTGCCATTGTCGATATTACTGTGAAGTTGTCGTGATGTTGCCTTTACAAATAGTTTTTATAAAAAGATTTACTTTGTGTTTGTAACCCGTGTGTAAAATTAGGGTTTAAGTGATTAATGTAATACCATTGCTTTGAAAAATGTGATATGCTCATGTCTTTGTCTCTACTTTTGTATTTATGTATTTCTTTATTTTCAATTAATGCATGTGGCAGTCGATTTATTTGTCCCCTTGTTTGTTTGCAGAAAGATGTCTTTAAATTGATTACACTCAAGTGGTATTATGATGGGGTCTTAGTTCATGGTAACTTTGCTCGTTATATTGGGGGTAGTCAAACATTGACTTTAGATATAGATGTGGATTTAATATCTTTTATTGAACTGATGAACTACATAAGTTAATGGAATTTAAAAATGTGGTTGAGTTGTATTTTTTTCCAATGGATAGGATAGATAAGTTGGTAAATATTCTCACAGACAAGGATATATTAGACATTTTTAATGAATTGGAATATGGGGATACCTTAGACATTTATGTGACTCATGTTGTCCCTTTAAATGTTGTTGACATAAATGAGGCTAGTAAAGGGGTTGGTGGGAGTAATAGTGGAGCTTTTAAGAACACAATAATCTCAAAAGAAGAAGATAGTGAACCTACCCTTGCCCTTGCCCCTGCTCCTGCATCTTCAAGAGAATAAGAGAGTGAAGTAGATAGTGAATTAGATGATGACGATGGTTGGGATGACAATGAGAATGATTCAGACTTTGATACTCCTGATAGTGATGAGAGTGATGGAGTAGACTTACATGTTCCTGGTGATAATGATTATGGATATGATGTTCATGAAGAATTTGCAGAGTGTAGGGATGAACTGAGGAAGTATAGGAGGAAAATGAGTGAAAGGCCAAAAGATAAGGGTGCTATTAACCTAGGTGATGCAGGAGTTGATATTGATTTTGATGAACTAAGAATTGGTATCAAGCAAAATACGTACACATGCTTAGTAGAGACATATGAGCCTTATTTTGGGTCTTATGATGCTGAAAGCTTTCCTTCAGATGCTGAAGCTAAATTTGGTGAAGAACGTAAGGAGAGAATGGCTGCCGGTCGGAGGAAAAAAGCCCTGATATTTGATCCAACTATCAAGAAATAACCTGGGAGTTGGGGCTGAATTTTTAGAGTGTTAATGATTTTTGGTTGGATGTTACTAAGTATGCAATTCAGAAAGGAGTTCAAATTGAAAAGTATATTAATAAACCAGGTAGGGTGAGGGTAAAATGTATGCACCCAAAATGTCCATGGATGTTGACTGCAAGCAAATATGGCAGATCCAATAATTTTAAGGTAAAAAAGTATTGTCATGTCCACAAGTGTTACAGAACAAATAAAAACAAGCTTTGCAACTCCAAATACCTTGCAAAGCATTACAGGGATAAGATTGTGTCTCAACCAAATATGACAGTTTGGGAGCTGAAGAAACTCATTAAGGATGAACTAAACATGTATATTGGTAGGTCTACTGTCCATAGAGTGGAGCAAAAATTCTGAAGGAGATGATAAGTGATGTGCATGCTGAGTTCAAGAGACTCTATGATTATAGAGATATTCTTTTACAGACAAATCCAGGTACAACTTGTGTTGTGAAGGTAGATGATCAAGGTGAAGGCAAGTCTACCTTCAATTCATTTTATATGTGCTTCTATGCTATGAAAAATGGATGGTCTGAAGGTTGCAGAAGGATAATTGGCCTTGATGGATGCTTTTTGAAAGGCATTTGTAAGGGTCAACTGTTTGTAGCAGTATCAAAGGATGTCAACAATCAGATGTTCCTTTTTGTTTGGGCCATTATAGAGTGTGAGAATCGTTCACTTGGACATGGTTTCTGAAATGTGTGACTCATGACTTAGAGCTTCAAGATATAATGGATCTCACTATCATTTTTTATATGCAAAAGGTGATTTCATTGTTGTCAAATATTAGAGAGGATTAGAGAAGATAAACAACTTCTGGAGGTGTGCTAGAGCATTATGTGGGGCAGAATTGAATTTCCACCTGGACAACTTGAATATGCTTGGGAATGGAATATGTGAAAGCCTCTTGAGGGATAACAAGGAAACCTGGTACAGATCATACTTCAACTATGACATGAAATACGATATAATTGACAACAATAGGTGCGAGTCCTTCAATGCTCGATACTTGCTGCTAGACACAAGATAGTCATCACAATGTTGGAGGAAATCACAGTGAAGATGATGGAGAGAATAGGAAATTTGAGGAAGTTTGCTGATACATAGATATGTGATATATCCCCAATTGCTATAAAAGTGTACCATAATAACATGGCAAATTCTATGAGGTGTACAATCGAATGGAATGTTGAATATGCCTATGAGGTTGATGATACCTCATTAAGATTTGTATTGAAGCACTGTGTGAATATACAAACCCAGACTTGTACTTCCAGGTCATGGAAGGGTATCCTCTATGCTCATGCAATTGCTGCTATGTACTTCAAGAACATTGAGCCAATTAACTACATATCCCATTGGTACCACAAATCCACTTATATGAAGGCAGGTTCAACATTTATCCAGCTTGTGCCAAACATGCATATGTGGCCAATATCTACTATCTACCAATTGAACACCCACCAATTAAAAAGATGCTCGGCATACCAAAGAAGAAGAGAATAAACTGAACATCCTAAGTCTGGAAAGCTTTCAAGAAGGGGTATGGAGATGTCATATTCAAACTGTGGTGGCTATGAACACAACAAAAGGAGCTGCCCCAAGAAACCAAGGCCTGTAGATTCTACTCCTGCAAATGCTTCTTATAGAGGAAGAGGAAGAGGAACAACTGCTCCAACACCTTCAACTTCAACTACTTCTGCCCTTGCTGCTGCTGGCAGAGGTAGAGGAAGTAATACATCTTCAGCTTCAACTACTTATGCCCTTGGAAGAGGAAGAGGAATTGGTAGAGGTAGTGGAAAAGGAACTAGAAGTTCTAGGTTTGGACTATTTCATAGTAGTGGGTTCACAAGTTTTTCAGTAAGTACTTCAAACTTAAGTTTATGTCTTGTTTGGTTTAACTACTTTACTAAATACTTTACTGTTTTGGCAGTCTGGTGGAGGTAAACCAATAGTGGTTTCTCATGGTGGTGAAAAGAGGTCCTCAATAGATATACATGAATATACCTACAAGCCAACAAGTGGAGTAAAGTGAAATGGTAGACCAACTATTACTAGAAGACAGGTTGAAAGAACTACAACATCCCATTCCAAAACTGCTGCATCCCATTTCAATCTAAGTCAAGTAAGTTCATCATCCCAACTATCCAAGAACAACTATATGTAGTTGTGTATTGAATGTTGTTATTGTGAAACACTGGTAAGTTATTTTGGATCTGCTGTTAAGTGGTGTATTGAATGTTGTTATTTTGTTACAGCAGGGTGTTGTTATTTTGGTATGCTATTAAGATGTCAACCTATATTTTTGTTAAGACAGTGTGCTATTAGGTGACTGTAATGAACACATTTACTCTATGATGCTATGTGTTTTAAACTGAAAATTTCTGGGCAGATTCATCTCTTTAGTGTTATCACTTTAGTATTTAAGCATTTGAGTTGTATCTTAGGCAGCAATTTCAGCCACTATTTAACTATGTAATTGTAAGCAATGTATTATCTGCATTTTGCCCTATCACTTTAGTGTTGTATTTTAGGCAGCAATTATTGTATAAGCAACGTATTACCTGCATTTTCAGCTCACATAGCTACAAACCGAACAATATTAACCGTTGCAATTTGTTTTTATTCATTTCTAACAAAAGGATACAAAAATCACCAAAAAGCTTCATTCATGGTCTTACATTATATAACAATCTTTAGAACTAGCAAACACAATCAACTTCAATACAATTACAGTTAAAATCAACACACATAATATCCTCCAATTTCTTTGATTCCTATTTTCCTTCAATAATGCATCGAACACCCTCTTTCTTCTTAAGCAACCCCAAAATCACTTTTCAAGTGCCATGCGGTTGAGGATCAAACACACAAAGAAATTACATCACGAGCGACTGTCCTTTTGAAAATCGAAGAGAAAAATTATTAACGAATATAAAATCGATTATCAAAGTACAATTGATATTTATTACTTATGTATTTTGTCTTTTTTTTTCTTTCTTTTATTATTTTATAATCAACCACAAAACTTGCGACTCAAAAGGGAATAAATACCAGCCACGTCACTTTACCAATTTATCCTTAAGTGGGACCCATCTCATGCCACGTGATCACCACGCTGTCTCATGTCTCCCCATATTAGCCCAACACATAAATTCCTAAAATAAGAAAACAGTTACTATATCATATCTAAAACTTTGGCTAAACTCAAAACCCTAGCACAAACCCTGTTTGCCTCCATTTTCATTCCATCAACAAAAACCTAAGTTTATACTCCGGTTAGTTCCTTGCATTTTCGATAACCCTTTTCTTTATTTCTAGCATTATCCCTTTTCTCATTCCCCTTTGTTTACTTCAGTTTCAATTTTTATTTTTATTTTTCAGTTTGAGACATTTGATAACTATGTCGGACGACGAGAGAGAAGAGAAAGAGTTGGATCTGACAAGTCCTGAGGTTGTTACTAAGTACAAAAGTGCGGCTGAAATTGTTAACAGTTAATATCCTTCAACACCCTCTTGTTGTTTTTCTCATTTTTTTGTTGTCATTTTCTGCTTTTTTGGTTGTTTAAAAAATAGAATCTTTACATGTCTTTTATGTACCCCTTTTGATTTTTTGGATTAAAATTTGTCCCCTACTAAATGGGGTTAATATATTGGGGTTATATGATAGCTGAAAATCATTGCTGATGTTATGTGTGATTCACTTTTAGAAAGAATGTTGGGTTGTGAAGTAATACTGAAAAACGATTTTCAGTATCAATTTAGACATTGATTTCTAAAACTTTGGATAAAATTTGCATTTTAGAGAATGCATAAGAACGTCACGAGTTCATACCGTGCTGGAGGCAGAAGCGTGGTATATTTAAGTGGAGAAGGATGAAGTGTGTGGGTCCATTATCCCCCGAGAATCGAACTGTGCACCAGCTGACCCTTGGGGATCTCTTGATATTAAAGAAAGTTACAAACTTTTGTATTAAATTTTGTCTTAAGTATCTAAAAAAAATTCCTAGTGAAAAACAATTTATACCTATATAATAATGATGCCATATAAAATGAAACAAAGAATGTTTAAATTTTTTATATTTTGCTATTAATTTTGCAGAGGCTCTGCAGTTGGTGGTGTCTGAATGCAAGCCAAAAGCAAAGATAGTTGATCTTTGTGAAAAAGGAGATGCCTTTATCAAAGAGTATGAACTTTTCTCATTTTGTATCTTCTTAACAGAATTTGTTTTTCTGTATTGATGACATGTGGTGATTAGCTGTCTATTTGACGAGTAAATTTTGGTACAGGCAAACTGGGAATATGTACAAGAATGTGAAGAAGAAAATCGAGAGAGGTGTGGCATTTCCCACCTGCATTTCACTTAACAATACCGTGTGCCATTTTTCTCCACTGTCTAGTGATGAGACAGTATTGGAAGAAGGTGATATTGTGAAGATGTAAGTAATAGTTTGGAGCACTTTGAGTTGATCATTTTTTTTTTGTTATGATTGCTAATGGTAGGAAAGAGAAGTGTAGGTTTGTACGTGAATTCAACAGAAGAACTGTTTAATTATTTGGGATAATTACACTTTTGGGCCACCAAAAAAATAGCCGGCTAATGTATTGTTTTGTGTATTTGGGCTACCGCCTATAATTATTTTGGGCTGCCGGGCCAAAAATGAAAAAAATACTCCCGATCAATTCTTATTCATTGAGATTTAATTGTTTAACATGAAGTTGTTTTTGATAACTTGACTGTCTTTTACTGTATTCTGGAATTAGATGAGCTATTGTGAGAGTAATACATGGTTATTTTTGTGCAGTGATATGGGGTGTCATATAGATGGCTTTATTGCTGTAGTTGGTCATACACATGTGCTCCAGGAAGGACCAGTTACTGGTAGAGCTGCTGATGTTGTTGCGGCCGCTAATACAGCTGCTGAAGTTGCTCTGAGGCTTGTGAGACCAGGAAGGAAGGTAATGTTATATCTAAATCTTTGTTTATTCTGGAATGCTAGGATATTAGATGTTATATAAAAGGGCAGCCCGGTGCACATAGTATCCGCGTTCATACAAGGTTCGTAAAAGGTCCGCCCGAAGGGGTGTGATGGAGGCAGCCTACTCTAACGCAAGTATTAGTGGCTATTCCATGACTCGAACCTGAGACCTATAGGTCACACTGAGACAACTTTACCATTGCTTCAAGGCTCCCCTTCGGTATTAAATGTTATATATTGGAGGATATTGGGAAACATTTTCTTGCGTTGAGACATGCTTTTCAAACTTTAGCTACCACCACATATATATGCATAGGATGTTTGGCAATAACAATATCATTTCCTTGTGGAGACTGCATGAGTGTCAATGCCTGAAAGTATGGTTATCTATTGTTTTAAAAAGATAGTCTTAGTTTAATCTTATGAAAGGATTAGTTTCCTAGTTGTATGCCAAAGAATACCTTCATATCTACAAGCTCACATATGACGAAATGAGTTTTGGGTGGGTTTGATTACGTAGTAAGAATGTGGTGTATATGTGGATAAGGGCATTGAATTTCCGATTTGTATGGATATGGATGAACCACAAATACAGCTTACTGATTGCCAAAGCTTGAGATCCAAGTTGACGACTTCTCTGTGATTATAAAATAGTCTTCCCTGTTTTTCTATGATTATGTATTGCATTATGTTTAATCTCGTCCAATATGTTCCCCTGTTTATTGAACCATGTATCTTATATGATCTTTATTAGCATTCTGCCCCTTAGCTCAATGATCCGACAATAAGCAGTTTGTGAAAAGTATGTGAAAGTATCTGTCAGAAAGCTCAAAGATACTTTTATTGGGGGAAGAAACTTTATCTTATGTAGTGTTTGTTTGTGGGAAAGCTATTGATTTGTTTTTTAAACCAAACAAACAAACGATTGTTCTCTAGTTTGTTCCCAAAAAATATGTAGATAACAGAAAGCATTAAAAAAGTGTTTTGGGATGAAAAACCGTGGTCACATTTGTACCTTATTAGAAACTGTGGCCACATTTGCAAAAGCTGAAATAAATGTTTTGGGATGGAAAATTGTGACCACATTTGAAAAAGCTGAAATGGATAAAATTTTGGCCACAACTTTTTTTCCTCTTTGCAACAATTTTTCCCCTTCATCCAAAAAAATCCTTTTTATATTGGGAATACTTTTAGTAGAGCACAAAGATGTATAGTTGGCTTTAATTATTAATTTTTCCAATATGAAAGCTGCAAAATTGTTCCAATCCATAACAATTGTCCAAAAACCAAATGTTTTCGGTGCTGTAAATGTTTTCTGTTAGATACTTATTGCTCAGTTTCTTTGACATTGCAGAACTCGGATGTCACAGAAGCTATTCAGAAAGTTGCTGCGGCATATGACTGCAAGATTGTTGAGGGTGTTTTAAGCCATCAAATGAAGCAGTTTGTGATTGACGGAAACAAAGTTGTGTTAAGTGTGTCCAATCCTGAAACGAGAGTAGATGACGCAGAATTTGAGGAGAATGAGGTCTATTCAATTGACATTGTTACAAGCACCGGTGAAGGAAAGGTAAATGTTGCAACGCTTGATGCCTGTAAAATTACATGGAAACTAAATATTTTCAGTTGAATCTCAAAATTTTGCAGCCAAAGTTGTTGGATGAGAAACAAACAACCATCTACAAGAGAGCAGTAGATAAAAGCTACAACCTGAAGATGAAAGCGTCGAGGTTTATTTTCAGTGAAATCAGTCAGAAGTTCCCTGTCATGCCATTTACAGCAAGGTCATCACGATTTTCAATGTTTTTCATGTAACAATGTGCTTTAGTAAATATATATCCCTCCGTTTCAATTTGGTTGAACCTTTTTGGAGTATGAGGGTCAAATTGACTAATTTTTGGTGAATTCGTGCATTAGATTCTGTGTTTTTTGAAAGAAAATTTACATATTTAGAGACTAGTAAAAAAAGTGCTATATGTCACTATAGTTAACAACTCATAATATTTAAAAACTATTCGCAAAATATATGGTAAAAAAGACCTTGTATGACTCCCGAAACAGTAGTAGGTCCCTTGTTTTTGAATTGAGGGAGTAAGTTTCATGATTATCATGCTGTCTTCTTTTTTCTTCTTTACTTGAACAGGGATTTGGAGGAGAAGAGAGCTCGTTTGGGGCTTGTTGAATGTGTTAACCATGAGCTTTTGCAGCCGTATCCTGTTCTACACGAGAAACCTGGTCCGCACCATATTAGCTCTCAGTTCTTAAATGCAATGTTATGCTTAAGCTGTATAATTTTTCCTGCATTCTTACTGAAATTCCATTTTCCAGATAATGTTCCTTTCCTATATTTTTTTCTTGTGTTGATGTGCAGGTGATTTGGTTGCTCACATAAAATTCACAGTGCTGTTGATGCCTAACGGGTCAGATAGGATCACAACTCATGGTCTCCAGGAGCTGAAACCTGCTAAGACAATAGACGATGAACCTGAAATCAAGACCTGGTTAGCCCTGCCCGTAAAAACCAAGAAGAAAGGTGGCGGGAAGAAAAAGAAAGGTAAGTTCAGAAGGCATTTGAAAAATACAGAATAATACAGTGTTTGATTCGCCGTGAAACAAGCATGTTCTTGGAGATAAATATACTAATATTATGGAAAAATACAGAATAATATTTGACAATGTAATAAGTAATTGCTTTAATTGGAATAAAAAGATGGATACCAATTAGTTGAGATTAAGTCATGTTAGTACGTTGCAATATGTCCAATAACTTGTAGGAGTTTTAGTCCTCTCAGAGATTTATAATCCACTAGAGGAGGATATATGGAATTTCTCTAGTGTTTTCTTAATTTAATTTTTTATTCTATATAATATTGGATGGAGATGAGTTTAAATGGAGATGGAGTGACATGGATATAGTCGATCTCAGCTTGCTTAGAATCGAGGCGCAGTTGCTACTGGCGACTTCTTTGAATTCTCATTCCCAACTTGTTTGAAATTGGTGATTGCTATGAATTCTCACGATATCTATAAACCCTTTGACTTGCAGCGAAGAAAGGTGAGAAGACAGAAGACTCATCCCAAGCTGAGCCTATGGAAGGAGAATCAAATGGTGCTGAATCTTGATATGTTGCTAGAACTTTGATTTGATTCAATTTGAAGAACTATTTGTTGATTGTTAGTTAAATGTGGGATATTGAGGTAGTTGTGGATCTTCTTTGCGGCCTTTTGCCATACAAGAATGGCATGGGGGCAGTTTTTGTCCTTGTCTTGACACTTTTGTCATGTTTAAATTATTCAGTGGGGCTTCCCAGTGCTATAATTCTCTATTATCAAAAGCTTCAATAAGATAGCTGAGAGTTGTTTGTGATATTAATATGTACTATCCACCACTCCATACCAAAAAATTGATAAAAACAATAAAGTGCCATTATTGAAGTGAATAAGTTATAGACTTATCGATAAATTTTTCTATAACAGGTTCGTTTATTCCGATATTTTTTTTTACTATTATAGTAAAGTATTATTATAGACAATATATATTAAAACATAAAATAAATTGTTTCAAAGAGAACTTAGCCGTTATAGTTAAGTGTTTTTTTTGAGCTGCCTAAGTTTTGATGAAAGGGTTGCTTGGTAATTCAAATGTTATTACAAACAATCTTACAATAATTTAAATACAACATATTTTTCTACAACGCAACTGCTGGCATAAAAAAATTACGCGTGAATGAAACATTAAGTACGAAAAAAAGGAAATATATTACTGTTACAGCTCATCTGTACGTTTTGTTCGTCATTATAAGTCTCAAGAAGATTATTATTCTTAGCAGTATGGCAGAGCACTAAGGGGCGGAGGTAGATTTCGAGTTATGGGTTCATTTGTGTATGGGTCAAAATCTGTTCATAAGGTCGACGCTAAAGGAAGCAGTAAGGGATTGATTGAGCCGTGCTCACGTTCGTAAGATACGACCCTACCAACCGCCTCGACCATATCCGAGATCGAGCCAATGACGAGTTTATATTGGTGGAACGCCTGCCGTGATGCAAAAGGGGATACCGAAAAAACATAATCAAGGAAGAACCTGCTGGTTAAGGACCGTTGGACAAACGGGAACATGAGAAGTATAAATAAGAGGTAAGAAGACCAGAGAAGGGGGCTGGTTGGAAAAAATCTGAACACTAGATCAGAAGATGGAAAGAGAATCTCTAACAAGGGAAACAACCGAGATCTAGGAACAAAGCCCTAAGAGCCTCCACAACTGACTCAACAACAATCGATCCTGTATCTATCAAGAATTATTCTTCCTTCATTCATCCTTACAAGTATAGGATAACGCATAAAAGATGTAAGCTTATCATTCACGCTTACTGCTTTTTTGCAAATATCAAAAGAGTTATGTAAACTTGGTTCCATTCGGTGTTCATGTTCATCATGGTTTGATCTAGAGTTAATTATGTTTGTTTAGGATTTACCCTCCGCTTTCTTCATTAATTGGTTTAACAAAAAGTTTGATATATTTTTGTGTAAACAATTTGGCTTCGTCTGTGGGGAGTTCCTAATCGAAATTCTAGTTCCCTCTAGATCCCAAAACCAACCAAGAATATGTATTAAAGACAAGTGGTTAAAACAACCAATCTAATCTAGGCTAGATCTTCACATGACAATAAGTTGGGCTCGTCATATGCATGGTAAAAGAAGAACCACGGCCGCCATGCGCTTGGCATGGCCGTAATCCTGTTCGACGTATTCGTCTTACACGCCGGCCTACTCTTCCGCCTCTTAGAAGGGACAATAGCCTGCTGCGTGATCCCTTGAAATAGCAGACACACCCCGCCCCACCTTCGTACCCGCATACATTAGGTGATTTGTGAACAGAGTATGACACGTTACCCTTATTCGTGCATATCTGACGGATTTGGGCTGGGACTCGGCCTCAATATCCCAACGAGAAAATGTGCCCCAAAGGTTCCAACCCACGAGGAACACGGGCGCAACTAACGACGAGGCCAAGTACGACCACCAGACTTGGAACCATCGTTTGGACACAAGGCGAAGCAAGTGGCCGTGCAACACAATCCTTCCTTTCTCCGGCTCGCGGGGCCAAGGTAACATAACTTCATTATGTTTTAACTTGTCACGTTCTTCTGTCGGTACGAAACAGGGACGTAAACACTTTCGGAGTTACACCAAGGAGGGACTCGCCCATGAGGCGCTCAATATTCTCCAATAAAAGCAAAATCAAGTGGGCTGGGACTCGCCCATGAGGTGCCCAGTATTCTCCAATAAAAGAAAAATCGAGCAGTCTGGGACTCGCCCATGAGGCGCCCAGTATTCTCCAATAAAAGCAAAATCGAGCAGGTTGGGACTCGCCCATGAGGCGCCCAGTATTCTCCAATAAAAGCAAAATCGAGCAGGCTGGGACTCGCCCATGAGGCGCCGAATATTCTCCAATAAAAGCAAAACCGAGCAGGCTGGGACTCGCCCATGAGGCGCCCAGTGTTCTCCAATAAAAGCAAAATCAAGCGAACTGGGGTTCGCTCACGAAACACCACACTCTCCAATGGAAGTAAAACTAAGCAAGCGGGACACGCCACAGTACACGCGTAAATAATACGGCGACGAGGAGCGTCCTACAAAAAGATAATACAACGGGTCATCATTTCGACCTCGTTCGAAATAACACGCCAAGTTAAGGGAAAGCTCGACCTCACTCGGCTTTGTAATGGGTTATCAATTCGACCTCGTTCGAGTTAACACCCTTACGGCCATCGGACGTCGCCAAATTAAAGGAAAGCTCGACCTTGCTCGACTTTGCAGTGGGTTATCATTTCAACCTCGTTCGAATTAACACCCTTACGGCCATCGGCCGTCGCCAAATTAAAGGAAAGCTCGACCTTGCTCGGCTTTGCAATGGGTTATCAATTCGACCTCATTCGAATTAATACCCTTACGGACATCGACCGTCGCCAAATCAAAGGAAAGCTCGACCTCGCTCGGCTTTGCAATGGGTTATCATTTCGGCCTCGTTTGGATTAACACCCTCACGGTCATTGGCCGTCCCCAAATTAAATTAAAGCACAGCCTCGCTCGACTGTTGCAAAGGGTTGTCATACCGACCTCGCTCGTTGGGACACCCTTACGGTCATCGGCGTCGCCCAATGAAAACTGTCGAATCTCGATATTGTTCGAACGTACAAGACAAAACCAACTTCGTCCAAGATGAGGGGGCCGCCTCGAAGTTCAAGAAGGGTATTCATCGCTTCGCCTATCAATTACTCCAGCCAGACGGATGAAGGGACTGGGAAGATGGAGAACTTCTCAAATGCACATGTTGAATAGAATGTGTAAGCATTCTCCAAGGAACCAAATGAGCAAAACAATATGCAACATTCCTCGCACAACTCCACACCCTACACTAACATTCGACATCGCTCGAATTATCAACATCTGACCGAACTTTCCTACGCCTAGCTGAAGGTCGTCCCCTAATCAACCTATGATCAGCCTACCAAGAACAACACCACAACGAAATAAGACAGCACAAATCAGAAATCAGCCTCGACCGAAGTTTAAGGTTCAAAGTGACCGCAGTCGAGATCACACGATGAGCACCCCGCTTGAGCTGGGCAGGGTCATATTCCCAACTAGAAGGATCAAGGACTCGTCATAATAAAGTCCGAAAGTCTACACAAAAGTATGCAGCAAAAGAAAAACCAATCGAAAACAAACCAAGAAGATATACACGAATAAAGGAAGAGCAATCGTTACAATCAAATATACACGCGCAACAACTGCATCTTACAAAAGGCCAGAACAGGCCCACAAAAAGGGGAAAAAGGGGAAGAAACGAAAACAAACAGGAACATATAAAAAAAAAGAGGAAAAAAGGAAAGCTAAGCAATAAAGCTGCAACAACGCTCTCACTCAGCTCCATCTTCACCGACGTCCTCATCATCATCGTCATCAGGAAGCCTGTCTTCAACATCAGCACTCTCACCAACCTCCGGTGACGCGGGGTCGTAGCCGCAATTGACATGAGCCTCGCTTGCCCTCGCCCGAGTTCCCTCAAAGGCAGCCTCAGAAACACTTCCCGCCTCCCACAAACCCATGTATATGTCTCGTTGGGCCTCCGCATAAACCCATAGCTCATGCAAGTGGCGAGGGGCGGCGACAGAGGCAGATTCAACCTGAGCCAACAACCGCGCCTTCTCAGCCTCGAGGGCCACGACCCGGTCTCCCAAACTTGAAGCGTCCAAGTCAATCTCACTGATGCGCTCCTCGAGCCTGACCTCCCTCATTGTGGCCGTCGCCCTTTCAGACTCCTGCTTGGACCTGAGGACGCGGATGGTGTCTTCTAGCGCCGCTACCCTCGCCAAAGCTGACTCTCGAGCACGCTCAGCTTGCTCCAACACGATCACTTTCCCTTCCAATTTAGCCACCTTCTCCGCCCATTCTGCACTGAGAGCGTCCACCCTGGCAACACTCTGGTCAAGCTCAGCTTGCAATGACCACACTCTGTCCTAAAGGTCCTCGCACTCCGCGGCGACCTCTTTGCCCACCTCGAGCTCCTCATTATTGGCATGAAACAGCTCTTCTAGCTCACTACACCTGCGGATAGACCGCATCAAATCCTCATCTCTTCTCTCCAACTTCTCTCTGGTATACTGGCAACCGACACCTGTTCTAAGCCGCTCACGCAACTTACGACATCTGTTACAATACCTTTGATACTTCTCGGCCATCTTCTGAAAAATTTCAGCCCGCCTCTCAGCCCTATGAGCATTTTCAACTTCCAGCATGTAAGTCTGCGAAAGGGGGAGAAAGGATTATTAAAGGTAAAGGGTCACAAAGAAAAGACGACAAAGGAACTGACCCTTAAGCCCATCGCGTCTACACCACGCAACAACTGAGAATCACTGACCGCCTGAAGAGCTCCACTCTCAGCGGTGGAACATAGAAGATCAAAATGCGTTACCAACTCCACCGTATCCTGTAGCAAGTTAAGATCCAATGGTATCTCAATTATACGGGAAGGTCCTTCCTCCATTACCACAGTCCTGGTAAAACCCTACTCAAACATCCTCATGTCTTCGGGGTCGATGTCAGATTCAGTCTCGTAGTCCTCGACCATGACGCCTTTTCCTCTCTCTTCAGTTGAAGGAGGGGTACGGTTCTGTCGGGATGATGAGGGTCTGCTATGAATGATCATGGCCGCCTCGGGACCCTGTGCCTCCGATAAGCTATCCTCCCGAGCGCTCGCCACAGGACTCTCATCCGCCTCATGGTGGGCCCCGTCCCCGACCTCAAGAACCGTCGAAGCAGGGTTGCCGCTCAAAGACGTCTCAGCGATAGGGGTCTCTTCAAATTTTACCCTCTGCCTCTTCGACAGGGCCTCTCCACTACCGACCAGGGAAGATTCTCCCGATGAGCGAATTGCTGGAACCGAAGTCTCCGGTTGGGGAGCAACCTTCAAACGTACAGCTTCGGCCGCAGGCGTGGTTCAACTAGCAACCCGGCTCCCCGTACCTTCGCCCATAGAAGTTACCGGTGAGGGCCGGACAGAGGTCACTGGCTGGCGGAACGCTAACGGGGAGCCCTCGACCTTCTTGCCCCTCTCCGACCTTCCAATAAAAATGGTTACATATCATAACAACAAGATAAAGGGAATGGTGTACGGATCAAGTGTAAAACCGTAAGCTGACTCACCAATCAGAGATTTGTGCCCAAATTTCTCATGAAAGGACGTCCACTCGCGAATCCAGACCGTATGGGGGAGGATTGCGCCCACCCACTCGCGGATGTCGTCCACTAGCGGGAGAGGTAACCTTTCTGTTGCAAAAAAAAAAAAAAACAGACAAAAACAAACCCTCAGCCAAGTCATCGACAGAGAGACGGTCGACGATCGCCCTAAGTAAAAAACACAAAGTAAGTAGAGGAAAGCTTACGAGCAAAGTTCCACGTCTCTGGAAACCCCGCTGAGTTCGCCACAAGATGCTCCGTTCGCACATAAAAATAGCTTTCCCATAAACTATGATTAGCCTTATCGTCCATCTTCACCACCAAGCTCTTGGTTCCTCGATGGCACAGATAAATCATCGTGCCCTGAAGAAAGCAAGGCGCAAAGATGTGAAGCATGTGCCAAAGGGAAATTCCCAGCCGGCCAGCTCCGCAAACTTGAACAACATAAGGAATAGTTTGTACGCATATGGGGAGAGCTGAGCCGGTAACACTTCATAAAATCGACATAAATCAACCACCAGAGAAGGCAGAGGAAGGGTGTACCCAACGACAAAGGGATATACATAGAACGCACAGTATCCCCGACGGTGTAAATGCGCTATATCGCCACCCGCCGACATCATTTCAATGTGAGCCGGGATACCCCACTTGGATTTGAGCGTCGTGATCGCATATTTATCCATGGTAGAGAGAATGGGCGTCGGCTCTTTCTCGGCAGGGCTGTTAAAGTGAGTCCTCGCCTTTCCGGGACGGGGAACCACCTCATCCACCGTCGGGAACCCTTCGTCTTCCACCATCTCTACTCCTTCCTCAAGAAGGGTTACATCATCCTCCGACACCGGAGCACCTATAACCCTGTTAGAATGGGAAGAAACACCATCCATTTGTTGTTTTGGTCGAAAGAAACGAAAGCGGGGAAGAGAGATGGCAGTGATTATCAAAAATCCAAGAAGGAAGGGGAATCCGAGAAGTTAAAGAAGGAAGGAGTTTGCTAAATCTCTTTCTTAAAGACGGTTGAAAAAATAAGATTCAAATGGGGGAATCCCGTATATTTATAGGGTTACATATGACAGAAGCGGGAAAGCCAAGAGCCATCAATTAAAGGAGGAAAACCGAAAAGGCACGGGAAACGATACGCCGCCTGAGGATCATGCCTCATAATGACACCCGCCTTTCTGACTTCTGAGATTGATGCGACAGTCCTATTTCGAACTGATGTGACGGTCTGATGCGGTTCCTGGATCGTAATATCACCATCTCGCCATGAGGCTCTCGTCCTGATACAAGGCGGACAAAGTTCTCACTTTGAATCAGCACAGTCCGCCCATCGAACTCGCCGGGAGGCGACCTCAACGGGCGGAGGGACTAACTGTATGGGTCAAAATCTGTCCATAAGGTCGACGCTAAAGGAAGCAGTAAGGGATCGACTGAGCCGTGATCACGTTCGCAAGATACGACCCCACCATCCGCCTCGGCCATATCCGAGATCGAGCCAATGACGAGTTTATATGGTGGAACGTCTGCAGTGATGCAAAAGGTGGATAACGAAAAAACATAATCAAGGAAGAACCCGCTGGTTAAGAACCGTTGGACAAACGGGAACATGGGAAGTATAAATAAGAGGTAAGAAGACCAGGGGGCTGGTTGGAAGAAATCTGAACACTGGATCAGAAGATGGAAAGAGAATCTCTAACAAGGGAAACAACCGAGATCTAGGAAGAAAGTCCCAAGAGCCTCCGCAGCTGACTCAACAACAATCGATCCTGTATTTATCAAGAAGTATTCTTCCTTCCTTCATCCCTACGAGTATAGGATAACACATCAACAATGTAAGATTATCATCCACGCTTAGTGCTTTTTTGTAAATATCAAAAGAGTTATGTAAACTTGATTCCATTCGGTGTTCATGTTCATCATGATTTGATCTAGAGTTAATTATGTTTGATTAGGATTTACCCTGCGCTTTCTTCATTAATTAGTTTAACAAAAGGTTTGATATATTTTTGTGCAAACAATGTGCTCTGAACGCACCATTATTGATTCAGATCTTGTATGTGATAATTTTTTTTAATAAATGAATAAAAAGTATAAATATTGAATCCAAAGCATTATTGATTTTCAAATTCAATAAATTAGATGAGTTGTAGTATAATTCTGAACATATAAAGTCCAAATTTTAAATCCTATCTTTGAAGCATTATCTCCATGATGCTAAGTTCAAACAACTTCAAACCACACTAGTTTCATTAGTTCTCTAACATTAAATAATAAAAATAATTTAACTCTCCTATTTTAAATTACTTCATTCTATTTAAAAAAAAATTGGAGTACTTATTGATTATTAAAGAAACCCTATTCATTCAAACCCCTAAAGAAATCCTATATAAAACCCTTAGTCCTTAGCTATCATTTCATTCATTAATTCAAACCTCTGCTCCACTGTTTTGACTCTCTACAATCCTCTCTGCATCACAATTCACATCCAATATCAATGGCAAGCACTGAGCCTAAACTCGAGAACAGGGAAGAGGAAGAAGAAGCAGCCGGAGCCGATGATGAAGATACCGGTGCTCAGGTTGCCCCAATTGTCAAGCTCGAAGAAGTTGCCGTATCAACTGGCGAGGAGAATGAAGATCCCATCATTGATTTGTAATTTCCTCTCTCTCTCTCTCTCTTGTATATTTAATGCTTTTCAATTGATCTAGTGCTAGGGTTTAATTAATTATGCAATTGATCAAATCTGTCATTTTCAATACTCCTTCAAGTGGAATTTAGTATTTGAACTTTATGGATTCGATTTGGGATTGTACCGTGAACTCATTTGATTTACTGAGATTGATATCAGTTATTTGTACTTAGTGTATTTGTCAAAAATACATATACAGGCTCCGAGTCAAAGCAATTGGATCAATGACCCAATTTATCAGATATGTCTGTGTTATATATTCTTTCGTTTGAAAAAGAATGATGGATTTTGGAGGGCGTGTATCAGCACAATTAATTTGCACGGAAATCTGTTTATTGCTTGTCCATTAATCCAATTCTAGCGTTAGTTAATTATCCAAATGTTCAAATATGCCGTTTTACATACTTCTTTCAAAATAGAATGACTGGGTTTGGATTACAAGTGTCAACACAGTGAACTTTTGGTGGGAATCTCTTTGTTGCTTGTCCAGTGATTCAATTTAAATGTTAGTACAATGTTAGTACAAGTGTCAAAGTAGTTATTATATCCGCATCCAGTGGCAGATCTGAGATTTGAATTTTATGGGTTAGAGATTCTAGCATATCGACCTCAAGTGCTAATAAATGGGTCGGAATTTAATATTTGTTCATATTTTGTGGATTTCGTAACAAAATATGTAGGCTTTTGGTCAAAGCTACTGGGTTTGGCCGAACCATATATTACGCCCCGTCCATCCGGATCTCTTTATTACTTGTCCATTAATCCAACTCTAGGTTTTATTAGTAATCTAGTTGTTCAAGAATGGCTGCTTCAAAGTATAAGTGCCAACACAGTCAATTAGTCCGTCCCAAATCTGTTCATTGCTTTTGCATTTATCCAATTTTAGGGTCCGGAGTATGAGTTTCAATGCAGTTAATTTTCCGTCTGAATCTGTTTATTGCCCGTTGATCCAATTCTAGGGTTAATTAATAAACCATTTTCCCGAATCTGCTGTTTAGTCCTCTCACCTTCCAAATGTAGATGGTGGGTTCTGAATAGGAGTGTCGATGCAGTTAATTTGTTGTGTGATTTCGGATCTAATTTCTTCTTCTCTTTCGAAATAAAATTTGCAGGAAAGCCAAGCTTTATAGGTTCGACAAAGATGGGAATCAGTGGAAAGAGAGAGGTGCTGGAACTGTGAAGCTATTGAAGCATAAGGAAACTGGCAAAGTTCGCCTTGTTATGCGCCAATCCAAGACCCTTAAGATCTGTGCCAACCACCTTGGTCTGTTTTTCTTTTAAAGAAAATTATTTTGGGGGCCCTCCTTATTATATGAATATTTCATGACAATTCATGCTAGAGCATTCTATAAAGGGTAAAGTAAGAATCTTAAGACTGAAGATTAAGTCCTAGTATCTAACAGGTGTCAATCTTTTAGACTTGAACAAAATGGAAAGAGTGTCATATATAGAGGTATTAAATAATATTATACTTCCTATATCTATAAAAGGATGACGAGATTTGGACTACATGGTTAAAGAATGTAAAATTCAGTGTATAGTAGGATATAGATTTCTCAACCTTTTTGAAATTAAATCTACTATTTTATGATCTGTTGACTGATTGTCCTGTTAGCAGGAATCGTTTGAGTTAGGAAAGAGATTTGTGTGTTGGTGTAAAGATGTGATTTAGGGAATCTGTAGTCTTAGAGGACCCCTAATTTGTCAAAGAAATTATTGAGTATTTTTCTTATAACCGTGCTGTCCGGGCCAGCTTGCGTGCTCCTCGATTAATTCCACGGGATACCTGCCACCTTCCACCAACAACAAGTACCAAGCACAGGTAACTCTATCCGCCAAGGCTGGGATAGATGGGAAGAAATCACCTAGTATTTTTGGCCTCCGCTCGGATTTTGAACCCGAGACCTAATGTTTCTCACCCACTTCATTGACCACTAGGCCACACCCTTGGGTGCATAAATTATTGAGTATTCTAATGGAACTTGTTCGAATGAAGTATAATGAATATAAAGGATCTTTATAACAGTTTACAGTGTAGTTACTTTTGTCCTAATTCTCGTTATGAATCAGTTTCATTTGCTTGGGTGATCTGAAGTATAGTTTCTCTTCTCATCCATCTTTTTGGGTTTAATTTTTCTTGACGACTGTATGTTTTGGACGTGTTATCCAGTTCTTCCAACGATGACGCTTCAGGAACATGCTGGAAATGAGAAGTCTTGCTTGTGGCATGCACCAGATTTTGCTGATGGTGAATTGAAAGATGAGCTCTTCTGCCTCAGATTTGCATCTATTGAGAGTGAGTAATCTCAACTCTGGATCACTATCTTTGTTTCTTAATTTTCGTGTTAGTTGAATGGAGGTCTAGCAAATTAGTGAAGACAATACTTGATAGTTTCTCATTCGTCAATCCTTTGTCTGCCTTGTTAGCACATCATTATAGTAGTTTTCTCTATCACTATCAATCTAGAGGAGTTATCATAATCAAATGCTTCTTATGCTTGGTAGTCAACCTTCCAATCCTTCTCTTTTATCCTAGTCTAGGGCCGCCTATGCTTTACATATGCAGTTGCTTCCTTATTTTTTGGGGGATAAATATAGGCAGTAGTTTCCTTTATCTCTATAGTTGCAAAATCAGCCATTTTATGTATGGATAGATTCTGTTTTTCTCTGAGATGATATGCTGTGCTTAATGCCTGAGTGTTATTTTCTTTGTTTTAGAGTTTTACCCAACTCAGGTAGAAGTTTTACACCTGCACATCTGTATCATTTATGAGAAGATTCCATATTAGTGACATCTTTTCAGTTGATATATCAAGATGTATCATGAAACAACCTTTAGAAGCTTTTTCAGTAAGAATTAATTTTAAATAAGAAACTTATTCAGTTAACCTAACCAGTGAATTGTGCTGGCTTTCCGACATACCATGAATTGCATGTTTCTCTCTTCTCAAATCCTGATGGGCCATAGTTTTCAATCATACATTAATTTTCCCCCTTGCCATATTTTAACACTAGTCTGATCCTTTCCCTGTTAGAAACCAACTCAGGCTTGGCTATGCTGTATCTAAAGCCTGTATTGCAAATGTGTGTGTGAGTGTGTGTTTTTCACTAAATTGTTTGTAAATCTTAATTTTTTTGTTTCCCTTTTTTTTTTTGCAATTGCACTTTTAAATATTCCTTTTCCTCTTCTTTCTTACACTCAATTGACCCTGATTTGGAAGATTGAATGTCTGAGAAGTGCGAATCATATGATTAGATTTTGAGCCTGCATCAAATTTAGCAATTTAAACCATTATTTAGATGCCATTCTGTATTTGTTTCCTTTTACCTCTTAGAGTTTTTTGGGTTTACGATGGACCATAATGCCAACAAACTATAGGTAGGGTACTTTGATTGAGATTATAATGTCTGTGTCCTTTTTTGGGGCATAGATGGTAAGAAAAATCTCTTCAGGCCCCTCCACTTCATTTAGATGGCACACTGACCTTAGTCCGTTCCAAAAAGAATGACACATTTCTATAATTGGAAATAATTCAACTTTAAACTTTTCATTTTACCCTTAATGAGAAACTTTTATAACCACACAAATGTCATTGCTCCACAGAGCTTTTACATTAAGCTTTTAAGACCACATGTTTCAAAAGTCTCCCTTTTTTCTCTTAAACTCCACGCCGAGTCAAACTACCTCATCTAAATTTTAACGAAGGGAGTATAATTTATTTGAAAGTAATTTTCGTACAAAAAGTTGACTAGTAGACAGTAGGCACGAAATAAATGTTAGTGAAGTTATTGAGCTTGTAGATGAATTAGGCTATGAAATAATCAAAAAGATATGAGAGGAAGAGTGAAGAATGGAAATACTGTTTTATCCCACGCGTTGGGCAGTAGTCCTGAGGGGTTGGGGTGGTGGTTGGCTGATTGGGGGTGGTCAGTAACATATCCAATGAGTAACAATTTCTTAGCTTATTTTTTTGTGGAAGGTTGCTTTTTCATGGCTTGAGGAATGTTTGGATTATAAGGTGGAATGGAATTGGCTGAGGCCCGAGTGTGAAGATAATCTTATGATTCATTAGATCTATAGTGAGCTGATTGTATTATGCATCAGCTGCATGCATCACTGCATGTTTGCCTTGAGGGGTTGGAGTTACAGTATTTGACTTTTATATAATTAGATAATTGTCTAGACACTTCAATGGAGAAGGGGTCGTACAAGTGTGATGTCTTGAATTTTAACACTGTTCCTCTGTTTTTCCCTTTCTCTTGTCCGATATGATGTTTTAATCTGACATGTTTTTCTTCTTAGATTGCAAGTCTTTCATGGAGATGTTTCAAGAGGTTGCTGAATCACAAAAGAAAGAGGAAAATGAAGATGGATCTACTGCCGCTGGACTGCTTGAGAAGTTAAGTGTTGAAGATAAAAAGTCTGAAGAGAAAAGCGAAGATAAAGCCGAAGACAAAACCAAGGAAGGAGATGGTAAGGATGAGAATCCATCCAAGGATACAGAGAAAAAGGATGAAGGTGCTTCAGCCTGAGGGGTATGCACGCCATGCACTCGCCCTTGTAGTTTTGAGGTTCATAATGCCATTTCTTTGCCAACCAATTTGGGTGTATTTTTGGTCAATTTCAAGGGGTGGATAAGTTGAATTGTCTTTTGGTTTTTTTCTTGAGGTTGGGTTGGGGTTATGGGAACTGGGAAATGGTTGGCCTTTATTAGTCTATCATTGAGGCGTGTGAATGTTTACAGAAGTTGTCTCGCTTTTAAGGTCAGGTTCTGTTTTCTGGTTGAAATATTTGTCGAGTGGGTGTAACGATAGGTTTTGTTTGTATTGTTTGCGTACGCAATGTACTTCGCATTAAGTAATGCTTCTGAGTTTTGAGTCCATTTTTACTTAAGGTTTCAGTTTGATTTATATCTTGACTTCATAGTTGGGGTTATTTGAAAGGTGTTGTTGGTTGATGCGGATGCGTCATATTTTGATGTGTTTACATTGTGCTTTTATGGACATATACTCCTCATATCAAATATTGGAGAAGAGAATTGTTTAAATCCTCCCATTGCCATACCAAAGCATAGGCCATCTCTGCCCAAGGGAAACAATCGAACGTTAGCCCTTCTGTAGGCTTCCAAGCAAAAGCTATTGAGCTCGTCCGAACCCGTGCCTATACTCTATTTCCACCCCTGCATTAATTTCATACCATCCGACAAATACAAACCATGTTCATGGCACCATTTCCATTATTGCCAAAACGTGCATCACAAACAGGAAAGCTCATATACCTTTCAGGTAAATCAAAATTATGTTCTAATTTCACAGCATTCCTTGTCCAAAAGAAAAAGGCTCTAGGAATTCAGTTGCTAGGCATCCAAACTGCACTAAACAGATCTTAAAATTCATTTATCCCTAAGCGCCTTAAGTCAGTATTTCAAAATATTGGTATCATTCTTCACAAACAGTATCCTACTATACATCCTGTTCAACCAAACTAAATAAATGAAGATTTCAGGTGAATCAAACAGATTTATCATCTCAAAGTAATAATGCCTTGAAGTCATTGAAAAAAGATTGCATCACACAGATTTCAGAAGGTAAACTTTGGCATGTCATAAGGGCAAAGATAACAGGAACAAATAGTATAGTTACATAGACAAGTTCGAGGTTTTTACATGCTGTAAATTTCAAAAACTAAATATAAGGTAACATTTCTGGTATGCTGAACAAAATTGGTACTTGAGATCTAGTCATGGAAAGCTCCCTCCGAGAAAATAATCACAGAATTGGTAGAGGATCTTGGGCAACCTACCACTTTCTCAGCCAATCGAACTAAATATCGAGACACACAGTTCATTGAACAGCTCTTGCACTTTCTTGATCTCCTCGATATAATTATGAACTTCTTCAAAACCATTGCTTTCTTTAGAAGAAATTCAGAAAGTTTGAAAAGTTCATCATAATCGCGTTCAGGATCTTCCTTCAGACACATCCCTGAGGAGCTGACAACTTTTAACAGTCTTGAGGTTAGGAAACCCGAAACTTGACAGCAAATGAATATCATCTCCTTTGACCAAATATCCTATCTCAAATGCGCATTGAAGAGGATTCAACCAGAGAAGGAATATAGTCGAGATCAAATGCAAGTCTACAGTCAAATGAAAACCGTATTGCTCAAAGTTCACGTTCCAATGAATGATCATCGTCGTCATTAGGCATCCAGTACTCTTCCAACTTAAGTCTCTTTAAATTTGGAGAATGAAAGAAAGACTTTCCAAAGAAGGGCAATTTATTAGTAACTTCACAATATCATCATCATCTAACGATATAGTTCAACTTTAGGGTCTTTAGCGACTTCCACTCTATGACTGATTCTTTACCAAACACGCAACAACTCCAATCCAATGTAATCAATGACGAACAAGTGCAAATAGATAGAGGCAATTTATAAGTGAGATCTCATCAAACTAACACAATACAACATCTTCCACTTTCCTTGCGACAGCAAAACTAATCCATCGGCTGATTCTCCACTCGAAGAAGTTCAAATCGGAGGTGTAATCTAAATGGAGATGGAATTGTTTTACTTTGGAACAAGTGGAATGCATCAAAACATGATCCACAAAGGATATAAAGTTTTCAGCTTTCTTGAAATTACTACCAACGAAAAGGAAATTATCGATTGAATTCCAAAGATAACGCCACCTTCTTGAAAG
Organism: Nicotiana undulata; assembly: GCA_005239495.1. Lineage (NCBI taxonomy): Eukaryota > Viridiplantae > Streptophyta > Magnoliopsida > Solanales > Solanaceae > Nicotiana > Nicotiana undulata. The sequence continues at coordinate 89,085 of ML243234.1, forward strand.
AACACATGATGCCACGGCATCTTTGGTTGGCAATAGAGAGAGAATTTGTACCAGGAGTGCCTCCGGCAACTGACTGATACGATCTATGGGTTTTTCAACCCCAGTGACTCTACTCTTTTGTTTCTTCGGCATTGATGAATATCTCAAATTACTACTCCTACTACTAAAACCGTCGTTTTTTCTTGAAGCTAGAAAATGATCAAAATGGTCCTAAATCTTAAAGTAACAGATTCCCTCGAAAATTCAATTAAACTTAACAGCGCATCTCGCGAATCAGATTTGCTTAACCTCATAACACAAAACGAAGAACTGAAGCCATGATTTTGAAGGATCTTGAGAAGTTGTGCCTCTTTTCTCCTCCCTCATCCAGATTCATCTGAATCCAGTACTTTCGACGCTGAACATAAATTTATGGGTAAGAATCTACTAAAATTGTAACAAATAGTAGATATGAACGCATAATTTTACATATACAATGAGTACAGTGCTAAAACCTTACTGGTTGAGCCATAGAACTTAGATCCTGAATTCGCCTATGCGCACTAGATCTCCAGCAAAGCCAAAATCAGTATATTAATTCTTCTAATACGTGTTTTGCTTTTATGTGAATCCAATAACTAATCTCTTACCTTAAAAGTCGTCTGTTAATTCAACCTATTTCCATAAACAAAACAGTAATTATGGAAAGCTCAAAATCCTAATTTTGATAAAAGCAAGTGAAAGTCAACGCTTCTAAAATTGACTAATGTTTCTGTTTTGGGGGGTTGAAGTCATCGAAAATTTTAACTGAAATTTTAAGGAAACGGTTACTTATAGGGTTTGTTTGGTTTAAAACCTGGTAATACTGGAATTATAATTAAGATAGATAATCCCACCTTTTTTTATACGGATAAATAGTCCTATCATTTTGGGTATAAATTTTATTCTGATTTTAGCGAATATTTACAACCAAAAACTTGACAAATTAAATCTCAAATTATATATTGGGATGACCCCTAATCCCTGCAACCAAATGGCCCCTAAGATTTAGGTCCAGAACTATCCACTTTTGCAAATATTAAGTACTCCCTCCATTTTAATATATGGGATAATTTAACTCAGACATGAAATTTATGAACTTTTGAAAGTTGAGGTCCTAGAAACTTAAAGGTAAAAGCTTTATGAAATTCTGACATGTGTGTCACCATTGGCTATAATTTTTTTTCATTAATGATAAACGAAAAAGGGCCTATAGTGCTTAATTTGGTACAATAATGCCCTTCTTACACCTTTTCAAATAAAAATGCACTTATTGTTTAACTTTTGGCTCAGCCTATGCCCCTATTTTCAACAACCTTTTTCTTTAATTTTTTTTTAAATCCACGTGTAATATTTCTATTGGCTGAACTTAAAGGCCCACCCTAATACACTAACTCACTCGTAACCCGCCTCATTACCGACCCACTTGCCTTTTAATTCGTTTTAATCCAAACACCTAATTTTTTAAAGATGCAACAACTCTTCTTCTTCCTCTTTTCATTCGGGTTCTTCAAATTCTGCATCTCCCATCTCCTACCTCCCAATTTTGTATCTTCTTCTGAAATTTATATTAATAAATATTCTTCCTTTAGCTTCAAATGTCTTACTCTTTTCTGCTTCTTCTCTTAGCCAAGGTGATTCCCGTATATATTGTTGCGCATTAATTTGCCAACAATTTTACTGCTACAATACTTATGAATAACAATCGTAGATTCTACAAATGTTGTTCTGAGAAGAATGATTGTCATTACTGGGTATGGCGCGATGAACAATTCCTACGTCATGTGTCAATGTTTATCCTTAATAAAAAAATTCATTGGATGCCCTTTGTCAAGAAAGGAGCAAGTTGAAGCAAACTATGAATAATATGGTTCATAGCAAAGCTGCAGATTTGAACAAAATACCTGCCTTGGAGGAGAAATATTCTAATTTGCAATTAAAAGTGAATCGATTGAGAAAATTAATGTTATAGTTATGGGTTACTTTGTGTTTTTTTTGCCACCGTCAAGATGATGAATTGAGAAGTTGGTGGCAATGTTGATGAAGTATTTCAAGATTCAGCATATTTCAACTTTTTGATGCGAAGTAGTTGTTGTTTTGGTCATTTGTGTCAATGGTGGATGAGTTGTTAAGTGAAGGGAATGAGCAAATTAGTGTTTTGACAGTAGCGGTAGTAGTGTTTGTTTTGGTTATTAGGGTTGGTTGATATAGTGTTAGTAGTTCCTAATCAAAGAGGGGCGGGTCGGTAATAGGGCGGCTGTGATGACCCAAAAGGTCATCTAGTGTAATTTTAGCTAAATCTGAGTTCCCGGGTCATGAAAACCTCCTTCTATCTCAACTCGATTTGCGTGCACAGCTCGGGCGTGTAGCCGGAAAGCCGTTATGTGAAAAACTGATGAAAATATTATTTTGTGTTGAAATTTGAGTAAAGTTGACTTTTGTCAACATTTTTGGTAAACGGACCCGGACTCGTGATATGACAGCCCCGGAGGGTCCGTAGGAAAATATGGGACTTGGGCGTGTGCCCGGAATCGATTTCCGAGGCCCCAGGTCCGACAAATGAATTTTTAAAGAAAATTATTTTCTGAAAAATATAAAGGTTATTGAAAATGAAATTCTATGTGAAACTTGCGATATCAGGCCCGTATTATGGTTTCGGAGCCCGGAACAGGTTCAATATGATTTATATGTGTTATCTGTGAAGTTTGGTAATAAACGGACTTCATTTGACGTGATTCGGACCTTAAATGCTAAATTTAGAAGTTTTAGAAGTTTTGAAATATTTCATTGATTTTGATGTTTAATTCGATGCTATGATGTTATTTTGATAATTTGATTGCACGAATAAGTCCGTAGGATATTTTTGAGGTTGTGTGTATAATTGGTTTTGAGCCCCGAGGGCTCGGGTGAGTTTCGGGTAAGTGTCGGAGTGCAAAACTTGGTAAAAATCTGGTGTTTAATTGTTGTTGTTGGTGTCCAGGTAATTGTCCTATGCGAACGCACTCAAGGGAGTGCGAACGCACAGGGTAGTGTGGGGTCTGGGTAAACTATACACTGTGCGAACGCACCCAGGTGCGTGCGAACGCGGAGGGTAGGATTGAGGTAGCTATGCGAACGCACCATGTAGGTCGCGAACACACAACATAAGAGGGGGTCTGGGTACCTTTTACCCTATGCGAACGCGACCCCACAACCGCGAACACATAGGTCTGTGTAACCAACCCTCCGCGAACGCGGCCTGGGGCCCGCGAACGCGGAGAAGAAATTCGTCCAACTCTTTTAAATGTCCAAACACAAAATCAATACGGGATTTTGCCATTTTTCACAACCTTCTTCTTCTCCACACCTCCTTGGGCGAATTTTGAAGAACTCCCTCACCATAACCTCTTGGGTATGTAATCCTAACCTCGTTTTCTTCCATTTCCATCAACATCTATTAGATTATAGGCCTAAAAATATGGGATTTAAGGTAGAAAATTTGGGATTTGGGTAGAATTAGGGCTTTTTGATTATTTGGAAATTTGACCTCGTTTTGGGGTCGGATTTCAAAAGTAATTATATATTCGGGATCGTGGGGGAATGGGTGATCGGGTTTTGGTCTGAATCTCGTGTTTCGACCAAGTGGGCTCGTGGTCGATTTTTGGAATTTTGGGAAGAATGTTGGGAATTCTATAATTTAGCATTGGAATTGAATTTAGCATTTATTGATGTTATTGAGTCAATTATGTCTAGATACGATTGATTTGGAGTCGGGTTCGAAAGGAAAAGCGGTGCTAGAGGCTTGATTTGGAATCTTGGAGTCGAGGTAAGTATTTGGCCTAACCTTAGCTTGGGGGAATAGGTGTTGAGTCCTATTTGCTACGTGTTTATTCCATGTCCAATGTATAGGTGAGGTGACGAGTACCTATATGTTGTGGTCAAGCATGCCCGTGAGTCGTACATGTGTATTTATGTGATTTTCATTGAAGTTTATTGTGTTTATGGATTTGATATCATTTGGTAGTTATTCATTTGATGGAAAATCTCAGTTGTGAGTACTGTTGAGTAATGATTCGGTTGAGGAACATGTTGGTAAGTTATATATATGTGTAGGTTTGGTTATAGCTGTGTCCCTTGCCGGGACGGTATTACTCTTGTTGAATATTCCTATGTATTTAAGGTTTCTTATTATTGATTTTCCTGTCAATTGTTGTTTTATGATTATTTATGCACGAGGGGATATTCCGTGCCGTGTTATTGATGTTTATGCACGAGGGGACATTCCATGCCGTGTTATTGATATTTATGCACGAGGGGACATTCCGTGCCATGTTATTGATATTTATGAATGAGGGGACATTCCGTGCCGTGATGTTGTTTATTTATGCACGAGGGGACATTCCGTGCCGTGTTTTGTGACATTATAGCACGAGGGGACATGCCGTGCCGTTTTTGTTTACTTATTGTTTCAGAGTTGTTAGTTCTTGCTGCTATTTAATTATTTCAGTTGTTGTCTTGTTCCGATATTTCAGTAGTTGTTACCCCTTTTTCCCCAGCATGTTTTCCCCGTTTTGTACTTAATTGTTTATTTCCTGTTATTATTCCTGCTATATATTATGGAACTACACATGTATTTGTTATTTGTCGTGCCCTAGCCTCGTCACTACTTCGTCGGGGTTAGGCTCGGAACTTACTCAGTACATGGGGTCGGTTGTATTGATGCTACACCTGCACTTCTTTATGTTGTGCAGATTACGCTACCGGACCCGGTGGACACTGATCGAGGGAGTATCCTTCAGTCCACAGGCGACTCTGAGGTAGTCCTGCAGGCGTCCGCAGGCCTTGGCGTCTCCTCCTATCTTATCTTCTTTTTTGTCTTTTCTTGTATTTCCAAGACAGTTGCATATGTTTATTTCAGACCTTTATTTTTAGTAAATCTTAGACCGTTTGTGAAATTGTGATACTAGGTTCTGGGATCTATGTAAGGATTTTGTAATATTAATTATTTAAATTGATGGTTTCTTAGTTTCCGTACTATTTACTCATTCTGTTCACGTTCATTACTTTTCTTTCAAACGATAATAATAAGGAAAAATAAGTATTTTAATCGAAACGTTGGCTTGTCTAGCGGGTTCAACATTAGACGCCATCACGGTCCCGACGGTGGGAATTCGGGTCGTAACAAGTTGGTATCGGAGCACTAGGTTGCTTAGGTCTCACAATTCACGGACAACGTTGGTAAAATCTGAGGAATCGGTATAGAGACGTATGTACTTATCCCCTAGAGGCTGCAGAGTTAGGAATAACTTCACATTTCTTCTTCTCTGTTGTGCGATTTGAATTCTAAATGCTGATTGAGTTTCCATTCTATTCTCTCGAAGATGGCGAGAACGCGTGCTTCCTCATCTACCGATCAACAACCCTATCCTCCTGTTGCAGCTCCTACGAGGGGTCGAGGCCAAGGCCGTGCTAGAGGCTGAGACAGGGCACATCCCAGAGCAACAACCCTAGTAGAGGACCCACAAGTAGATTTTTCCGGTGAGGTTCCTGCTCAGACGGTTCCGGTCGGACCAGCTCAGGTCCTAGAGGGGTTCATTGCCACCCCGGTTCTTCAGGACGCTCTGGTCCGCTTAGTCGGCCTTATGGAGAGCGTGGCTCAGGCCAGTATTCTTCCTACAAAACTAGCCGTCTCTCAGGTTGGGGGAGGGACCCAGACTCTTTCCACCCGCACACCAGAGCAGCTAGCTACTCAGTTCCAGACTCCAACACCTCAGACAGCTGGAGCAGCTCAGCCGGGTATTGTGGCACAGGCAGTTGAGGGGGCAACTATGTCTGCCGATGCTTTGTGGAGATTGGATCGGTTCACCAAGTTATTTCCTACCACTTTTACTGGTGCACCATCATAGGACCCCCATGATTTCTTAGACAGTTGCTATGAGGTTCTTCGAAACATGGGGATTGTGGAGACCAATGGGGTCAATTTTGCTAGTCTTTCTGGTACCGCCAAGACTTGTTGGAGGGATTTTTGCTTGACCAGGCCAGTTGGATCTTCGCCGTTGTCTTGGGCTCAGTTCTCCGAGTTGTTCTTGGAGAAATTTCTACCAGTTACTCAGAGGGAGGATCTTCGGAGGCAGTTTGAGCGTCTCCAGTAGGGCTATATGACAGTCACCCAGTATGAGACTCGGTTTATCACTTTGGCCCGACATGCTATCATGATACTGCCCACAGATCGAGAGAGGGTGAGGAGGTTTATTGAGGTGCTAGCTCAGCCTATTAGACTCCAGATGGCCAGAGAGGCAGGTACTGATATTTCGTTCCAGGAGGCGGCCAATGTGGCCAGGCGTATTGAGATGGTCTTAGCACAGGGCAGTGGTCAGGGGTCTGACAAGAGACCTCGTCATTTCGGTCGATTCAGTGGTGCCTCATCTGGAGGCAAAGATTCCTTTGGCAGAGGTCATCCTCCTAGACTATTCCAGTTGGCACTTCAGGTATCCCGCAGTGCACCAGTAGCTCCTATCAGTGCACCGCTGCTTCAGATCTTCCAGGGTGGTTATTCTGGTCGACAGGGACAGTTTCAGGGCCAACAGTCTCAGCAGCCGAGGTCTTGCTTCACGTGCGAGGTATGGGGCACATTTCCAGGTTTTCCCCCGAGCTTCTAGTGGTTCTCAGTATCAGGGTTCCCGTGCCATGATTCCCGCACCAGGTGCACCCCCACCCTCTCAGCCAGCTAGGGGTGGAGGTCGAGGCGCCAGAGGTGGAGGCCATACAGTTAGAGGTGGAGGACAGTCTATGAGGGGTAGGGGTCAGCCCGCAGTAGGTCGACCCATGGATGTTCAGATTGGAGGGGCTCTACCCCGATGCTATGCTATTCCTGCCAGGCCTTAGGCTGAGGCCTCTGATGCAGTTATTACAGGTATGGTTTCAGTTTGCAGCAGAGATGCTTCGGTTTTATATGATCCGGGGTCTACATTCTCCTATGTGTCTTCATATTTTTCTCCTTATCTAATTATGCCCCGTGATTCCCTGAGTACTCCTGTATGTATATCTACACCAGTGGGTGATTCTATTGTGGTAGATTGAGTCTACCGTTCATGCTTAGTGGTTATTGGTGGTCTGGAGACTCAGGTAGACCTCTTGCTTCTTGATATGGTTGATTTCGATGTCATCTTGGGGATGGATTGGTTATCTCCCTACCATGCTATTCTGGACTGTCATGCCAAGACTGTGACCTTGGCCTTACTAGGAGTACCTCTATTGGAGTGGAGAGGGACACCTAGTCATTCTTCCGGTAGAGTTATTTCATATATGAAGGCTCGGCGCATGGTCAAGAAGGGTTGTTTGGCCTATTTGGCCTATGTTCGTGATTCTAGTGTCGAGGTTCCTTCTATGGAGTCTGTGCCCGTGGTTCGTGAGTTTCCAGAGGTATTCCCTGCTGACCTGCCGGGTATGCCACCCGACAAGGATATTTTCTTTTGCATTGAGTTAGCTCTGGGCACTCAACCCATTTCCATTCTGCCCTATCAGATGGCCCTGCCAGAGCTGAAGGAGTTGAAGGATCAGATACAGGATTTTCTAGATAAAGGCTTTATTAGGCCTAGTGTTTCTCCTTGGGATGCCCCAGTGTTGTTTGTTAAGAAGAAAGATGGCTCAATAAGGATGTGTATTGACTACAGGCAATTGAACAAGGTTACTATCAAGAATAAGTATCCTTTGTCGAGGATTGATGATTTATTCGACCAACTTCAGGGTGCTTCAGTGTTTTCCAAGATTGATTAGAGATCTGGCTACCATCAATTGAGGATTAGAGCATCCGATGTCCCTAAGACAACTTTCCGCACTCGGTATGGGCATTAGAGTTCTTGGTGATGTCATTTGGGTTGACAAATGCCCCCGCTGCTTTTATGGAGTTGATGAACCGAGTGTTCAGGCCCTATTTGGACTCGTTTGTTATTGTTTTCATTGATGATATATTGATATACTCCCGCAGCCGAGAGGAGCATGAGCAGCACCTTCGAGTCGCCCTCCATACTCTGAAGGATAGTCAGTTGTATGCCAAATTTTCCAAGTGTGAGTTCTGATTGAGTTCGATAGCATTTTTGGGTCATGTGGTGTCTCCAAAGGGTATTCAGGTGGATCCCAAGAAGATTTCAGCAGACATAGATTGGCCTAGACCCACTTCAGCTACAGAGATTCAGAGTTTCTTGGACTTAGCAGACTATTATCGCCGGTTTGTGGAGGGTTTTTCATCTATTGCATCCCCAATGACCAGATTGACTCAGAAGGGTGCCCAGTTCAGGTGGTCTAATGAGTGTGAGGCGAGCTTTCAGAAGCTCAAGACATCCTTGACCACGACACCGGTGTTAGTTTTGCCCACAGATTTAGGGCCATATACCGTGTATTGTGATGCTTTACGGGTTGGACTTGGTGCAGGATGGCAAGGTTATAGCTTATGCTTTACGTCGGTTGAAGATTCATGAGAAGAACTATCAAGTCCACGATTTGGAGTTAGCAGCCATTGTTCATGCGTTGAAGATTTGGAGGCATTATTTGTATGGTGTGTCGTGCGAGGTGTTCATGGGCCATAAGAGTTTGCAGTATCTGTTCAAGCAGAAAGAGTTGAATATGAGGTAGAGAAGATGATTAGAGCTGTTGAAGGATTATGACATTACCATTCTTTATCATCCGGGAAAGGCCAATGCGGTGGCCGATGCTTTGAGTCGGAAGTCAACCAGCATGGGTAGTCTTGCTTATATACCGGTCAGGGAGCGACCGCTTGCTTTAGATGTTCAGGCCTTGGCCAATCGATTCATGAGATTGGAAGTTCCAGAGACTGGCAGTGTTTTGGCATATACTGAGGCCCGTTCTTCATTGTTTGATCGTATTCGAGACTGACAATATGATGATCGTCATTTATGTGTTCTTAGAGATACGGTCCGTCACGGAGGTGCCAAGCAGGTTACAGTTGATAATGATGGAGTCTTGAGGATGCAGGGTCGTATTTGTGTGCCTGATGTTGATGGTATTCGTGATTTGATCTTGTAGGAGGCTCATAGTTCTCGGTATTCCATTCATCCGGGCGCCGCAAAGATGTACCAGGGTGGCGGAGGATGAAGAAGGACATTGTAGCATATGTAGCTCGGTGCTTGAACTATCATCAGGTTAAGTACGAGCACTAGAGACCCGGAGGTTTGATGCAACAGATTGAGCTTCCCGAGTGGAAGTGGGAGCGTATTACCATGGATTTCGTAGTTGGGCTCCCACGGACTCAGAGGATGTTTGATGCGGTGTGGGTCATTGTGGATAGGCTGACCAAGTCAACACACTTCATTCCGGTATCAGTTTCGTATTCTTCGGAGAAGTTGGCAAAGATCTACATGAGGGAGATTGTTCACTTGCATGGTGTGCCCGTGTCCATTATATCTGATCGAGGTACTTAGTTTACCTCCCATTTCTGGAGAGTATTTCAGCGTGAGTTGGGCACACGGGTTGAGTTGAGCACATCATTTCATCCTCAAACGGACGGATAGTCCGAACGTACTATTCAGATTTTGGAGGATATGTTGCGGGCATGTGTCATTGACTTTGGAGGTTCATGGGACCAATTCCTGCCTTTAGCCGAGTTTGCCTACAACAACAACTACCACTCAAGTATTCAGATGGCTCCTTATGAGGCGTTGTATGGTAGGCAGTGTCGGTTGCCAGTCGAGTGGTTCGATCCGGGAGAGGCTAGATTGTTGGGTTCAAAGTTAGTTCAGGATGCCTTAGACAAGGTGAAGATCATTCAGGATAGACTTCGCACAACTCAGTCCAGGCAGAAGAGTTATGCAGACCGTAGAGTTCGTGATTTGGCATTCATGGTTAGTGACCGGGTATTGCTTCGGGTGTCGCCCATGAAGGGCGTGATGAGGTTCGGGAAGAAGGGAAAGTTGAGCCCTAGGTACATTAGTCCCTTTGAGATTCTTGAGAAGGTAGGAGAGGTGGCCTATAGACTTTCTTTACCACTGAGTTTATCAGCCGTGCACCTGGTGTTTCATGTATCTATGCTTCATAAGTATGTTGCCGATCCATCTCATGTGCTAGACTTCAACAGTGTCCAGTTGGACAAGGATTTGACTTATGAGGAGGAGCCGGTAGCCATATTAGCTCGGCAGGTTCGTCAGTTGAGATCGAAGAGTTATCCTTCGGTTCATGTTCAGTAGAGGGGTCAGCCTGTTGAGGCAGCTACTTGGGAGTCCGAGTCCGATATGCGGAGCTGATATCCCCATCTTTTCCCCGATTTAGGTACCTTTCTATGTCCGTTCGAGGACGAACGTTTATTTTAGAAGTGGAGATTGTGATGACTCAAAAGGTCATCCCGTGTAATTTTAGCTAAATCCGTGTTCCGAGGTCATGAGAACCTCCTTCTATCTCACCTCGATTTGCGTGCGCAGCCCGGGCGTGTAGCCGGTAAGCCGTTATGTGAAAAACTGATGAAAATGTTATTTTGTGTTGAAATTTTAGTAAAGTTGACTTTGGTCAACATTTTTGGTAAACGGATCCAGACCCGGACCCGTGATTTAATGGCCCCGGAGGGTCCGTAGGAAAATATGGGACTTGGACGTGTGCCCGGAATCGAATTACGAGGTCCCAAGTCCGAGAAATGAATTTTTAAAGAAAGTTTTCTAAAAAATATAAAGGTTTTTGAAAATAAAATTCTATGTGAAACCTGCGATATCGGGCCCGTATTATGGTTTCGGAGCCCGGAACAGGTTCAATATGATTTATATGTGTTATCTGTGAAGTTTGGTAATAAACGGACTTCGTTTGATGTGATTCAGACCTTAAATGCTAAATTTAAAAGTTTTGGAAGTTTTGAAATATTTCATTGATTTTGAGGTTTAATTCGATGTTATGATGTTATATTGGTAATTTGATTACACGAATAAGTCCGTAAGATATTTTTGAGGTTGTGTGCATAATTAGTTTTGAGCCCTGAGGGCTCGGGTGAGTTTTGGGTAAGTGTCGGAGTGCAAAACTTGATAAAAATCTGGTGTTTAATTGCTGTTGCTGGTGTCCAGGTAATTGCCCTATGCGAACGCACTCAAGGGAGTGCGAACGCACAGGGTAATGTGGGGTCTGGGGTTCTGGGTAAACTATACACTGTGCGAACGCACCCGGGTGGGTGCGAACGCGGAGGGTAGGACTGAGGTAGCTATGCGAACGCACCATGTAGGTCGCGAACGCACAACATAAGAGGGGGTCTTGGGGCTGGGTACCTTTTACCCTGTGCGAACGCGGCCTCACAACTGCGAACGCATAGGTCTGTGTAACCAACCCTCCGCGAACACGGCCTGGGGCCCGCGAACGCGAAGAAGAAATTCATCCAGCTATTTTTAATGTCCAAAAACAGAATCAATACGAGATTTTGCCATTTTTCACAACCTTCTTCTTCTCCACACTTCCTTGGGCGAATTTTAAAGAACTCCCTCACCATAACCTCTTGGGTATGTAATCCTAACCTCGTTTTCTTCCATTTCCATCAACATCTATTAGATTATAGGCCTAAAAATATGGGATTTAAGGTAGAAAATTTGGGATTTGGGTAGAATTAGGGCTTTTTGATTATTTGGGAATTTGACCTCGTTTTGGGGTCGGATTTCAAAACAAATTATATATTCGGGCTCGTGGGGGAATGGGTGATCGGGTTTTGGTCCGAACCTCGTATTTCGACCAAGCGGGCCCGGGGTCGATTTTTGGAATTTTGGGAAGAATGTTGGGAGTTCTATAATTTAGCATTGGAATTGAATTGTGTAGCATTTATTGATGTTATTGGGTCAATTATGTCTAGATACGATTGATTTGGAGTCGGGATCGAAAGGAAAATCGGTGCTAGAGGCTTGATTTGGATTCTTGGAGTCGAGGGAAGTGTTTGGCCTACCCTTAGCTTGAGGGAATAGGTGTTGAGTCCTATTTGCTACGTGTTTATTCCATGTCCAATGTATAGGTGAGGTGACGAGTACCTATATGTTGTGATCAAGCATGCCCGTGAGTCGTACATGAGTATTTATGTGATTTTCATTGAAGTTTATTGTGTTTATGGATTTGATATCATTTGGTAGTTATTCGTTTGATGGAAAATCTCAGCTGTGAGTACTGTTGAGTAATGATTCGGTTGAGGAACATGTTGGTAAGTTATATATCTGTGTAGGTTTGGTTATAGCTGTGTCCCTTGCCGGGACGGTATTACTCTTGTTGAATATTCCTGTGTATTTAAGGTTTCTTATTATTGATTTTCCTGTCAATTGTTGTTTTATGATTATTTATGCACGAGGGGACATTCCGTGCCGTGTTATTGATATTTATGCACGAGGGAACATTCCGTGCCGTGATGTTGTTTATTTATGCACGAGGGGATATTCCGTGCCGTGTTATTGATATTTATGCACGATGGGACATTCTGTGCCGTGTTATTGATATTTATGCACGAGGGGACATTCCGTGCTGTGTTATTTATATTTATGCACGAGGGGACATTCTGTGCCGTGTTATTGATATTTATGCACGAGGGGACATTCCGTGCTGTGTTATTTATATTTATGCACGAGGGGACATTCTGTGCCGTGTTATTGATATTTATGCACGAGGGGACATTCCGTGCTGTGTTATTTATATTTATGCACGAGGGGACATTCTGTGCCGTGTTATTGATATTTATGCACGAGGGGACATTCCGTATCGTGATGTTGTTTATTTATGCACGAGGGGACATTCCGTGTCGTGTTTTGTGACATTATAGCACGAGGGGACATGCCGTGCCGTTTCTGTTTACTTTTTGTTTCAGAGTTGTTAGTTCTTGCTGCTATTTAGTTATTTCAGTTGTTTTCTTGTTCCGATATTTCAGTAGTTGTTACCCCTTTTTCCCCAGCATGTTTTTCCCGTTTTGTACTTAATTGTTTATTCCATGTTATTATTCGTGCTATATATTATTGAACTGCACAACTATTTGTTATTTGTCGTGTCCTAGCCTCGTCACTACTTCGCCGGGGTTAGGCTCGGCACTTACCCAGTACATGTGGTCGGTTGTACTGATGCTACACCTATACTTCTTTATGTTGTGCAGATTACGGTACCAGACCCGATGGACACTGATCGAGGGAGTATCCTTCAGTCGACAGGCGACACTGAGGTAGTCCTGCAAGCGTCTGCAGGCCTTGACGTCTCCTCCTATCTTATCTCCTTTTCTGTCTTTTCTTGTATTTCCAAGACAGTTTCACATGTTTATTTCAGACCTTTATTTTTAGTAAATCTTAGACCGTCTGTGAAATTGTGATACCAGGTTCTAGGATCTATGTAAGGATTTTTTAATATTAATTATTTAAATTGACGGTTTCTTAGTTTCCGTACTATTTACTCATTCTGTTCAAGTTAATTACTTTTCTTTCAAGCGATAATAATAAGGAAAAATAAGTATTTTAATCAAAATGTTGGCTTCTCTAGCGGGTTCAACATTAGACGCCATCACGGTCCCGACCGTGGGAATTCGGATCGTGACAACGGCTTACATGTGGGTTAGTGTATTAGGACTCGTCTTTAAGTTCAGCCAATAAAAATGTTACACATGAATTAAAAAAAATTCTTTTTAAGAAAATGAAAGGGTATTAGAAATAGGGACATGACTGAGCCAAAGTTAAACGGTAGGTGCATTTTTGTTCGAAAAGGTGGAAGAAGGGCATTATTGTACCGAATTCGATATTTCAGGGGCACTTTAGACCCTTTTCCGAATGATAAAAAAATAAAATTTAAAATTAAATTATTTTCAAATATAAAATTAAAACTCATTCTTTTTGTAGTAGATTAATTGGAAAAATATATCATATAAATCGAAGGGAAAGTACTATTTTGTTACTAGGTATATCTTAACGATCAAAATAATCCTACTCCTGTACATTTTGAACATTTTCTCCGCGTGAAGCCATGATCTCTCGACTTTAGTTTCTTTGAAAGGGTAAAATTTACAAATAGTCATTTTTTAGTTTTTGTAATTAAAAAATAACTATTGTTTTAAAATTTAAAATTTTATACGTGAAATTTTAAAATATTATTTTGGAATTTCATTTGTAGAATTTAAAACTCCAATGACTATTTTTTCAAAGACAGAGTTAAAAAGTGGTTAGTGAATTTTGTTTTCTTTGAGTTGAGAATTTATTCGAAATAATCTTTTTATCTGTATTAAATAAAGGTAATATCTACGTACACAATATTTTTAAGACTCTATTTTTAAGATTACATTCAGTATATTATTGTTGTTGTTGTTAAAATAATGAACAAGATTTATGAAATTTCTTTGGTACGGCAACAAAATGATACACCAAGTATACTTGCACCGCTGCAACATAAATATTGTAACGTGGCCTAATTGGCTTTACAAGAAAAGAATGATTGTTTGTTTATTGTAAAATCCAACTTATTTTTAGTTGGCAAATAGGCAAGAAAACTTTGCTTGGACAAAAATTTATTCTTGGTCTCCAAGTTTGGGTAAGTGGTGGAAATCTCATTGTAAGTTGGCAACTTGGCTTTGTATACTTGCAAGACTTAGTTTAATTAATTAGTATTATTATGTCGTGCCCATTCAACAAAAGCAGCCAAACCTATTGTATGAATCAAGACTAGGGGTAGTAAACGGGCATGTCTTATCGAATATGAGTGGGTCGAAAACGTGTAATGCAAACACGAATAAATTATTCGATCATATTTATATTTAATACGGATAAAAAGTCGGATAACCGGCGGATAATATATATATTCAATATATTATCCATTACTTCTTTAATCCTCTTGTTAGAGGCTTTCTTTGTGCATAATCCCCTTTCTTCTCAGAAGAGTTAGGGAAGGCAGAGTAAGCTAGAAGATGACCAATCCCGCCTCATTGGTGTCGAGTCCGTTGTGAGAGGCATAATCACTTTTGAGAGAATTTCTATTCTTTCAAATTTAAGGTTTTAAACCCTCAATTTGACGCTTTACTAATGTAAAAGTTAAACCGATTAATTATTTATTCATTATCTATTTTTTTAAGTGAATAATATATTTATTAAATTATTCAAAATATATTGGAGTGGGATAAAGGCGGTTTACTTATAAATCAAAGGGAACTTAGGTAATTACTAGGTACTTTCGGCAAAGTAGAAGAAGCTGCCTTGACTTATCACTTTTGTCTTCTTCTAATTGTTTGTCAGTTTTGAGAAAGTACTTTTTATGATATTTGATAAGCAAATTGTATTTAACCAATTTTTTAAAAAAGTAATTTTTAATGTCAAATTACGAAAAAAGACAATAAAGATTTTGTTTACAATTAACATTATAAAAAAATTATGTATTTATTATAAAAGAATCTAATTACTTTTTATCTTTATTTAATTAAAGTATAAAACATAAAATAAAATATATTAATGATTTTAATCAATATAAAATATAAGTATATAAAAGCAATAATATTGGTGGGAACATATGTGCTGACAAGCTACATTATGTTAAGAAAAACATTATATATTCTTGAGAAAATAATAAACTATGTAATATTGTATTATGTTAACTATATTATATGCATGTACGCAAAAAAAAGTTATAAACATTACTACTAATTAGAGATCATATAATATTGGTATACTACA
Organism: Nicotiana undulata; assembly: GCA_005239495.1. Classification (NCBI taxonomy): domain Eukaryota; kingdom Viridiplantae; phylum Streptophyta; class Magnoliopsida; order Solanales; family Solanaceae; genus Nicotiana; species Nicotiana undulata. The sequence goes on from ML243234.1 coordinate 104,729, forward strand.
AAAGAAAAAATAATAATACTTTTCGAAGAAAGTGCTTGAATATGGTAATTAGTCTTGTTATTTCAAATAGTGTTAGGCGACGAAGAAAAAAAAATAGCGAAAGTCTCCCATTTTAAAGATTATTTATTATAAGTCATGTTTTGGAGTTTGCCAAATCATTTTTGAGCGACGAAGTTACTAGGGATTTCTCTCCAGTGTCTGCTAAGATGCTCCGGTCTTTGGTTGACGCTATTATGTGGAAAAGACCCCGATTTTCTCAAAGATTAGAGATGTCACTGGTACTATCTTTCTGTCTTTGACCTATCGATTGNTGGAGAGACTAAGCTCTATTTCAGAGATTGGACTCTCTTACTGTGATTAGGTCCTCCTTAACGTCCCTTGTTATCTCGTGCGGAATTCTTCCTCTGTTGAGGCTTCTGCTGGTCATCTTTACCGGCTCTAGCTCCTCGACCGAATCTCCTGCGACTTCGTCCTCCCCTTTTGCAGAATCAAGAAAAAATATGGAAATAGTGAATCAAGATCTAGATGGATCCCTATCTTTATCTCTATCCACTTCCACCTCTGGAAAGCGCCTACACCTAATGGCTTAAGCCGCTGTTCCCATTTCCTCGCTGACCCATCATGCAAAAGGTATTTCTCTTTCCCTCTCGGGAAAGAAGATAAGAAAGGATTCATTTTTTTCTTTCATAGTATTTTACCTTTTATTTCGATCCCTAGAGTAAGATTCGTGTCATGGAAATCATGAGAGGAATGAGTCTCGAGTCTGATCTTATCCCCAAAGCCTTTTTGCAAAAGGAGCCCTTTCATGCTTACTCTAACTAGTTATTTCGCTTTTCTATTAGCGGCTTTAACTATTTCACGTATCACTTGAGTAGTAGTACGAAACCTTAAGAAAAGGCGATCTACTAGTTGAAAAAACGAGGGTCGTAGACCACCTTCTTGTGACTATGTTGAAGAATTCTTTCCCCCCTTTGAGTTCTCGAGTGAAAGGGTCCAAGCCATACTTCTCCCATGCTGAGTCACAGGCAGCGCAGCCTAAGAGGGCGAGGACCTTTATAGCCATAATTCTTCCCCCGGTTCTACCTCCTTCTGCAATAATGTTCCCCCAAAGAGCTTAATAGCTCTGAGTGAAGCTCCTGAGTTTCCATTAGCCCCTTTTCTAATTCTATCTTTCCAGCCATAGGCATATCTGCTTACTTATATAGGATCAAGCCTTTCTGACTCGGCCTGGCCCGGTCGCCCTACGCGACTGGCGCTTCAAAAGGCGAAACTCTCGGTCGTAGTTTGGCGACCTATCTTCAGTGGTAGCCCCTTGGACCTTAGCCTCTTAAGGGTTGGGTTCTAGTGGCGGGCTCTTGGGTCTCTGCCTAAATCTTGAAACTGTTGAGCCATCGCAGAAACTATTCGCAAGCTTGCGCACACGTGGTTTTCGTAGTTGCAAGAATTTTTTTTTCGAGAAAAGGAGCAGCTCTAGGAGTTCCCGTTCTCTCTTTTCTTGATCTTCCAAGCTTGAAGCTCGCCTGCTTTTGAGGTCAGGAAGCGCAGGAGCAGGACCCGCGCAAAAGGCTACTGAAGGGGCGAATGCTGGAAAAGCAAAAGCAACCCAGAAAGGTATTTTCTCAAAAATCTGACTTACGCTTTTAGAACAATAAATCCAGTGGAAATTTCTCATTGTAATGAATGAATAAAGGCAAAAAGAGATTAAGAGAACAATGGATCCTGCAAGGAAAGAGGCGCGCATTCGCGCCTCAGGTAGACGGGCGTAGGGGGCCCACACCAATCCATCCTGAACTTGGTGGTTCTCGTTCCGAAATTAGCGCAACCTCTCCTTCCTGATATCCAAAGTCCTCCCTCGCTTACAGTTACTTCCAATTCCAACCAATTTATAGTTAATGCACCCATAAGAACCCGACGCTCATGCTATTTGAAAGAGCTTTCAACATGGAGTGGACCCTTGCTCCAGGTTTTGACTGGTTCGAAAGGACCAGGAAGCAGATGTCTATTAAATAGAAGAAGTTGTTCGACCTTTCTTTCATTTAGTTTGAACCACCCGAAACAAAAGGAAAATCAGCAGGAGCCGCCAGCCGGATCGACCAACAAATGATAGGCCAGATCATTGACAAGGTTCAAAGAAAGGGGAAAAAAAAGCGATCAGTTCTTTTGATCTTGTTCGGGCTTGGAAAAGCTTCCTTTTTCAATTCCAGTCGAGCCCCCACTTCCATAGATCCTTGGTTTGACCTCCCGTAGTGGTCCTTGCTTTTAAGAAAGCTGAAAGCACATAAGCTCGCATTCCAAGACTTTGAATGCAAACTAAATCGAAAGCTAATGGAAGGCTGTGTGCCCCTCACTGGAAGAGGGCGATGATGGAGGAGATGAGTGCACTTGAGAAGAATGAGACATGGAAGTAAGAGCATGCTATTGGAGACGTTGCAACATATGTCGGGAAGGCCTCCGTTGATTGTGTACGAACAAAATACGAATCCAAAGGCAGGGTAAGAAAGGGTTTAGCTAATGGAGATATTAACTCTTCCGGGAACCAGTAACGCGTAAACCATGTCAAACCAAGACCAATCAATATCCGAACGGAACGGATTCGAACTTCTCCTAGAATAGTTTCCGGTGCGAAATGAAATTCATAGGATATATATGAGTAATTCAAAGGATAAATATAAATATTTGATAGGATTCGATTCATTTTAGTAATGAACAAAACAAATAGGATTGATTATGTATCACAATTTCATCACTACATCGAAGGCTTTTTTGTAAATATATTGATAAGATAGCTTGGTATCCAAACATAAAGAATTATGATCCTTCTTGTGTACATAAGAAATTGGGTGGGTATAGGGCATATAACAAAAAGGGTTTCCTCGATCATAAAATAAAAAAAGAAAAAGCAGACAGGAACAGTTTGATTCTTTAAACAAGCTGGTTTTGGCTTCTTTTTTAGCACCCTAATTCTCTTGTTGGCTTTGATACCATGAAATAAAATAGAGAAAAAGACCTTCAAGAGANTGCAACATATGTCGGGAAGGCCTCCGTTGATTGTGTACGAACAAAATACGAATCCAAAGGCAGGGTAAGAAAGGGTTTAGCTAATGGAGATATTAACTCTTCCGGGAACTTTTAGCTACCGGCCCAAACAAAAGAGATTAGCCTCTTGATCGATTGGATCGAAGTACGAAGGGGTTGATTGAAGTCTGAGATCAGCCCAAGACAACCAAGGAAAGAGATAGATCACATCTTGGCCAAATGCCAATCCTCCTAGTTTGAAAGAGAAAAAGAGTTCAAAATGGGTTTGTGCCGCAGGTGTTGAACGATCTACTCTACACAGGTGTGGGATTACAGGGCCCCGGCGGGTTCGCCTAGATGCCTAGTAAAGAACGAGCTGGTGGGAAAGTTATCGGCTTGGCAGGCAAACTACCTTGATCCGTCTTCGGCTTCGATTCGTTACGCTCAGAAGCTCCAACAAGCCCTAAAGTAGCTGCCTATTCTGCGGCGCTTATTCCCACAACAGACTCAATAGCTGCGGTTACGGATGCTATTGCTAAGAGGGCATTCGAGTCGAGTCAACTATACGATAGTGAAGTTCCTCGTTGGAAAGTCCAGTCCAGCGGGAACGCGCAGCGCAAACTCCTTGTCAAGCACACCTACATGTAGTATACAGGATCTTGAGGTACCTCAAAGGGTCAAAGTCAAAGGTTTGTTGGTGGCAAGATCGGCATGCCTTCTAGTTGTAGTTGACTTTAAGCGGACTGATGCTGGCAATCTCGAAGGGAGATATCCGGAAAAAAAAGATCTATTTATATTAGAGAGATTAATTCAAAGAGAAATAAGACAAGAGAACAAAAATACGCTAAAAATAAAAAGAAGAAGAAATATATGGTAGAGATAAAACAACAAATGTAAAACTAATGAGGAATAATTTAGAAAATATAAATTTATTGTAAAGATATTTTTGTCATGAAAAAATTAATTTTCTGCTTCTACTTCTTGGAACAAGTTAGAATTTATAGCTTCTTCCCAAAAGCAGAAAAAATACTTCTGCTACAGCTTAAAAATACTATTCTGTTTTGGCTAAATACCTTATAGTTGTAAATAAGTACTTTTTTGAGCAAAAAAAAAATGCTTTTCACCTCCTAGAAGCTTGGCCAAACCAGCTCTTAATCTCTTTGGAGGGTATAGAATTTACAAGTAGCCATTTTTCAGTTTTTGTAATTGAAAAATAATTACTACTTTTACAAATGAAACTTTAGAATATTATTTTGGAGTTTTACTTGTGGAATTTCGAAATCTAGAACAATGATTAATTTTAAATGGCAAAGTCAAAAAGTGGCAAGTGGACGCTATTTCTACCTCCTTTGAAGGGGAGTGATGTTGCTACATGGGCCTCTATGAGTTCTTCCTAACGAGGGGCATTTGCATCTATACCTGTTTTTTGGGTTACGTTTTAACTTGTGTCTGCTTTGTGAAAAAATTGCAAGCGTACTCACTTTTTCGCGTAACTTCAGCATACGGGGCTGAAGTAGCAAAGGCAATCACGAAAAACTTTAGTATTCTAGTAGACGGGACTGAAGTAGCAAGTGTGTTGAACCAAGTGTGCTGAAGTTTTTGTTTGTAATTGCTGAACTTAAGCATAGTAGCTGAAGTTTTGTTCTCTATTTGCTGAAGTTTTTGTTTGTAATTGCTGAAGTTTTTGTTTTTGTAACTGGCAAACTTCAGCTCTAGAGCTGAAGTTTTTGTTTTGTAACTGGCTAGAGCTGAAATTTTTATTTTGTAACTGTCGAACTTCAGCTCTAGAGCTGAAATTTTTATTTGTAACTGGCGAACTTCAGCTCTAGAGCTGAAGTTTTTATTTTGTAACTGGTGAACTTCAGCTCTAGAGCTGAAGTTTTTGTTTTGTAACTGGCTAGAGCTGAAATTTTTATTTTGTAACTGTTGAACTTCAGCTCTAGAGCTGAAGTTTTTGTTTTGTAACTGGCTAGAGCTGAAATTTTTATTTTGTAACTGTTGAACTTCAGCTCTAGAGCTGAAGTTTTTGTTTTGTAACTGGCTAGAGCTGAAATTTTTATTTTGTAACTGTTGAACTTCAGCTCTAGAGCTGAAGTTTTTGTTTGTAACTGGCTAGCTGAAGTTTTTTTTTTGTAACTGGCGAACTTTGAGGAGGAGGAGAAAGGGGGCTGAAGTTGTTTAAAAAGTGGGTACAAATTAAAACTTTTTAAAAAATGGGTATAAATTAAATGGGGGCGACCAAATAAGGCGCGCCGTGCAATTTTTACTCCGAATGACTAACCCATCGCACACGTCCAAAGACGGGAAACTAGCTCAATAATTCAAATGGTATTTTTTTTAAATTGTATTAAGTAAATGAATTATTTTAAAATTTTAATGAACAAGATTTTAATTCTTTTTAGTACGAGACCGAGATGATACACCAAATACACTAGGACTCTTGAAACATAAATATAGTGAAACTCAATTATAAAATGACTTAAAATGACCCAATCAAGAGAAATTTGGTAGAACTTACATAATAATTTGTGATGTCAAAATTAGGCAATTGCCTCAATTCAATTTTCCCCGTTTCTAAAATACAAATTTGATGGTGCTACGACCGGATTAGGACGGTGGGATGAGACTCGAATCATTTTCTAATCGTGATGGGTTTGCATCATGGATTCACTCTTAGCCCATTTTTATTTGCCCCGGTGATGAATGATTTAATCGGCATATTTAAAGGGAGGTGTCATGGTGCATGTTATTCGCGGATGATATAGTATTGATTGACGAGATGTGGGCCGGTGTTAACGCGAGGCTAGAGGCGGATCCTGAAGTCAAACAAGTTGAGCAAGACTAAAACAAAGTACTTGGAATATAAGTTCAGTGACACTACTCATGAAGAGGACGTGGAAGTGATGCTTGATTCACAAGTCATCCCCAAAAAAGGGAGCTTCAAGTACCTCATATCTATAATATTTGGTAATGGAGAGATAGACAAGAATGTTACGTATTGGGTTGGAGCGGGGTGGATAAAATAGAGGATTGTTTCCGGGATTTTGTGAATAAGAAGGTACCACCAAGACTTAAATACCGTCTATATTGTATGGGACAGTGTGGACATACCAAGGGAGATAAGATTAGGAATGAAGTAATCCGAGACAAGGTGGGAGTGACCTCGTGGGGGATAAAATGCGGGAAGCTAGGCTGAGATGGTACGGCCATATGAAGAGAAGGAGCATTGGTGCCCCGGTGAGGAAGTGCGAGAGGTTGGCCATGGTAGGACCGAAGAAAGGTAAAGATAGGCCTAAGAAGTATCGAGAGAGGTGATTAGGCATGACATGGATCAACTTCATCTTACTGAGGACTTGACACTTGACAGGAGGGTGTGGAGGTCGTAGATTAGGGTAAAATGTTAGTAAATAGGCGAGAGTGTCTCCTTTACGTGCTGGTAGCATTAATATTAATCTCCTATTTTTATATCTTCTTATCCGTAGATTTCATTTACTATATGTTGGTTCTTTCACTTCGATTATTCTATCAACCTGTCACCTTGCTACTTTATCTTATTCTTGTTACTACTTGTTGTGTGTACTTCTTTTTTACTTTTACCTTGAGCCGGTGGTCTATCGAAAACAAACTCTCTATCTTCGCAAGATAGGGGTAAGGTATGCTTACACTCTACCCCTCTCAGACTATACTATGTACGATTAAACCGAGTTAGTTGTTGTCTAAAATAGAAATTTGGACGATGAGTGACAAGTGTCTACCATATAAAGATTTAAGACTCGTATTTTGTCAAATTATAGTAAAGTAAAGTATCGCCCCACATAGATTAGATATTCTTTTTTACATATTATATTACCTTGACTTACTATTCAAGAGAATTAGATCGATAAATATCGGTGATAGTGTTATTAAAATTAGATTAATAATAACTACAACAAAACATGTTAAATAAATAAAATGCGTAAGATTCTCAATATGAACTTGATCGTATTATAATGACGGTGGCATTTTTCTTAAGAGATTTCTAAAGTGATATTTGTTTATTTCTAATACAAATATATTTTTACTTTTGAAGTAAACTATTAACAAAACACATATCAAATGTATTTATTAATTAACTTGTAGTTTAATAGCAAAATCTCGTTTTAGATAGTAAAACTTAAATTTGTTATTCCTTAATGGTTCGTATTACCTTTGCTTCTTTCGAAAGCAAGGATTAATACAAAATATGTTAAAGAAATAAATTAGAAAGATATGACAATATTTATCACTCAAGAACATGACCTTCCAATATATATATGTAAGATTATAGATCAAGCACCAATTGAAAAAATGAATACCATTATAATAACTTTTCAAAGTTCATGCGGCTATTATCGAAACAAAATAAACGTTAACACATAGAGGAAATACTACGAGACTCATAGACGTTTCTCCCAGGAAAAAAGACTCACAAATAAGAAAATAAGAAAATAAGACAACACTAATATTACTACTTTGAAATAGAAAGAAAGTCATCCAGAGATAAAGTTAATTTTTGTCTTTTCTGAAACTAAGAATGGCTTCTTTACTTCTCTGTCGACTCCATGATTTGCAGGCATTGCAAATTTTTTGGTTGGCAACTAGATACCTCAAGGATTCTCCTACCAATAAAAGAAAAAGCTTCTAGCATACTAATTTTTGGTATGATCCTTGCTTGTTCAAATATTGTGCAGATAGTCTCATTAGAAGTTGCCCCTAAAATAGAAATGAGTACTGTTTTGCAATTATGCAGCTAACAAGACTGCCTCCGAAGTGTTGGAAGCAAGATTCTTTTGGCCTACTTAAAAGGATGCGAGAATTTATGTCGCAAAGTGTGATAGATATCAACGAATAGGTAACATCTCCAAAAGAGATGATTATGCAGCTAACAAGACTGCCTCCAAAGTGTTGGAAGCAAGATTCTTTTGGCCTACTCTTTTAAAGGATGCGAGAATTTATGTCGCAAAGTGTGATAGATGTCAACGAATAGGTAACATCTCCAAAAGAGATGAAATGCCCATACAGTGGAGCTTCTAGGACTGCAATGTAATGACTCGGCCGGTCGTTTCGAGGGTTGTATCTTCGTTCCTCCATTTTCTACCCCTTTGTGTTCTTCAGCTGTTATATGACTTACCGGGTTTGTTGGTTCAGGTCCGCAGAGATTTTAGAGTGAATTGAGACACTTAGTCTCTTAATTAAAACTTAAGTTGGAAAAGTTGTCCGAATGTCGACTTATGCGTAAACGACCTTGGATTTGAATTTTGATGGTTCCGTTAGCTCTGTTAGGTAATTTTGGACTTAGGAGCACGTCCTGATTGTGATTTGGAGGTCCGTAGTAAATAAGGCTTGAAACAGAGGAAGTTGGAATTTTGGAGAGTTTGACCGGGAGTGGACATTTTGATATCGGGATTGGATTGGATTTTCGGAAGTTGGAGTAGGTTTGTGATGTCATTTGTGACTTGTGTGCAAAATTTGAGGTCAATCGGACATGATTTGATAGGTTTCAGCGTCGTTTGTAGAATTTGGAAATTTCAAGTTCATTAGGCTTGAATCCGTGTGTAATTCATGTTTTTGATGTTGTTTGAGGTGATTTGAGGGTTCGACTAAGTCCGTATGATATTTTAGAACTTGATGGTATGTTTGGTTGAGGTCCGAGGGCCCTCAGATGAGTTTCGGGTGGTTAATGGATCATTTTTGGACCTAGGTTGTTGGCTGATAACTGCTAGTGTGTTTCTTCTGGTTTCATCTTATGCGTTCGCGAGAGGAGCCTCGCGTTCGCGAAGGGTGTATGTGAGCTGAGAAGGTTTTGTTCTTCGCATTCGTGAAGAAGAGGACACGAACACGAAGATATGGATTGCGTGTGCATCGCGAGCGCGAGAGAGGTGTCATGTTCACGAGGAGGAGTTGAGACAACTGGGGACCCCAACCTTTTGGTCTATGCGTTCGCAGAAGGATAGTCGCGTTTGCGAAGTGAGGGGCAGCAAAGCATCGCGTTCGCGCTTGGTTGGACGCGTTTGAAAGAAGGTTTTGGGCGGCAAAATTATTTGTGCTACGCGAACGCGAGGGAAAGGCCGCGTTCGAGATGAAGGAGTATCTGTGAAGCAGTGTTAAAGTTCAAGAACAAGGGTTTGAACCCATTTTTCATATTTTGAGCTAGAGACCTCGGATTTGGGCGATTCTTGAAGGGATTTTCAAGGAGTTGATTGGGATAAGTGATTCTTACTTTGGTTTTGGCTAAAATCCCATGTTTATGTCTTTGATTCCATCATCTAATTTGTGATATGGGGTGGAAAATTGGGGAAAATGAGGAAGAGTTCTTGGAGTAGTTTTTTGGGGTTTTTGAATGGGATTTTGTTATCAGATTTGAGTAAATTTGGTATGGTTAGACTCGTGAGTGAATGAGATTTCGGATTTTGTGATTTTTGTCGTATTTCGAGACGTGAGACCGGGGGTCGGGGTTGAGCCGATTTCAGATTTTTGGCTATAATTTCGTATTTTTCTTGTGGAATTGATTCCTTTAGCCTATATTGATTGTATGGTACTGCTTGTGTCCAGATTTGGGATGTGTGGAGACCGATTTGAGATACAAAAGTATTTTGGAGTAGAGTTTTGTCCGGATTAAGGTAAGTAACACCTTTAAACTTGTTTTTGAGGGTTCAAAACCCTAAGTTATATGTTATGTGATTGGTATTGAGGTGACGCACATGCCAAGTGACGGGCGTGCGGGCGTGCACCGTGAGAATTGTGACCTGGTCGATTCCATGACACTATATAGTGGTTCTATCAAGTTGATATCCGTGTTTTCATCATGTGATAAGGTAATCGAGCTATTGATCATGCTAGATATCTTGTTTAGGATTTATGCCGGTTCTGTTGGGACCTATAGTGGTCGTTTCTTGCTGTCATCTTAGTGATTTCATTGATATTTTGTACCCAGTCATATTCATGCATTTCGTATCATATTTCAGTCTCTGTGGTTATTTATTTATACATCATATCATTGTTTTAGGGCTATTTTCATGACATTGTGAGCCCGTGAGTGAGACTGGAGAAATTGATGTATGAGTGAGGCCGAGAGACTGATTATGAATGGCAATTATGGGTTCGGGCTGCACGCCGCAATTGCTATACTGATTTATGATAGCGCTTGGGATGAAGGAGCCTCTCCGGAGTCTGTACACACCCCCAGTGAGCACGATTATGTTATTGAGGGATGGATCTTCCCTATACATGGATCTTTTCCGAAGCACTATATATACCTGGAGATGGATCTTCTCCACGGGCTGGATTGGCCTACTCGGTACTGGGTGACTGTTGGTCAATGATGCATATATTCCGGGACAAATCTTCCCTGGGCCGTTTGGCCATATACAGTACCGAGTGATTGAGAATTTGAGAGCGTCATCCCATGAGGTTGTCGGCATGGCGCATCACATACAACATGTGCACTGACATGTAGAAGTAGGGGAATTTTATGCTTCATATCGTTCAGATTTGATCTATTTTACTGTTGGAGTTATCTATTGAACTTGAAAGCATGCCTACGTTTCTGCACTATTATTTCTATATTATACTCTGTTGGTTGAGTTCCTCACTACCTTTCAGTCCAAAGGTTGGATTTGTTACTTACGGAGTTGGTTGTACACGTTACACCCTGCACCTCGTGTGCAGATCCAGGTGCTTTCGGTCACGAAGGCTGCTGATTGAGGAGACAGGATCTCGGAGACTATCGAGGTAGCTGCATGGCGTTTGCATGCCTTGACTCTCCTTCATTATTTTATCTGTATTTATGTTCTTACTCTTAGAAATTGTAGTACACTGTATTCTGGCATAGATGCTCATGTACTCGGTGACACCCCGATTATGGGATGGAATGTGTCGTATTTCGGATTATTTCTGTTTCAAAAAGGGCTTTTTCTTAAATATTAATTGCTTTCGTCTTTATATTCAAATGTTTTTGCTGTGTTGAGATTTTGAGTAGTGGCTAGTTCCACGATAGGCGCCATCACGATGGATGGTTTTTGGGTCGTGACATGCAACTCTACCTCAAGTCTCCTGAGCAAGTCGGGTTCGAGCATACTCCTCTATGCGACGCTTGGACCAACATCAGGATCTGTACAATAAGTTCAGAAGTGTAGTATGAGTACAACCGACCCCATGTACTCTGTAAGTTTCGAGCCTAACCTCGATGAAGTAGTGACGAGGCTATAACAAGACACTCACTATATTTGTACGAACAATAAATGAAATACAACAGTAATATAGAGAAAATAACCCAACTCTTTAGAACGGGACACAAAGGTCAACAAATAGAGGGTCACATAATAACATCATCTCAACATCCTCTTATCACAATACAGATATAGAATACCATAACTAAAGATATTACAACACATCATACTCCGTTACCGCGCATAACTCAATCCCAACATCATCACAATATCTGTTGCAGCGTGCAACTCGATCCCAATATAATATCAATATCTGTTGCGGTGTGCAACCTATTCCCATTATCAATTCATTTTAATACTTTTGCTATGCGTAAGTTATTCCTAATATCAACTCATTAATATGAACAACTCAATACAACCAAATTTTGAAATCTCAACACAAAAAGAAATAAACGTGCAAAACACCCAAAAACTACCAGTACAAACAGAGAATAACTAATACCTCATATTCACAAACCTCAATAATTCATTAATAGAAGAATAGCTAAAGGACTTCCCCAATCGAATACAATATAATAAATTACAACAAGTAAGGTAAAGACAATAAAGGCAAGTATATGCATGAAACAATAAAGATATGTAATTAATACAGGTAGGCTTATATAGCATGTAAGTAGATATTGATAGAAGAATAACTAACCCGAAACATGTAACAAACAACTAATGACAGATAACAAGTGAGGCATGAATAACAAGTATGGACATGTAGAAATCAAATCATTTAATGATATATAACATAGAATAAGCAATGGCATAAAGGTAAATAGCTCAACCCACATGTTTTAAACCATGACAACACATATATACTCTTCACCTCGCATATACGCCGTCCTCACACATAATTCACGTAACAAATAGACCAACAAGTCCTATTTCCGTCAAATCAAAGTTAAACACGATGCTTACCTCTTTCCGCAACCAAATCAACAACCACTAATGCCTTGCTTTTTGGACAAGCCTCTAAACCGACCGAATCTAGCCAATTATTAACCAAATAATCTAATACAAGCTCTATACCCACAAATAAAAAAGGTTCAATCTTTAATGAAATTGAAAAAGTAAACAAAAGTCAACTCCGAGTCCACTTGGTCAAAATCTAAAACTCGGACAAAATCTTGATTATCCATTATCTCTCGAGCACGGGTATCCAACCTCTATTTGAGGTCCAAATCTTAATTTTATAAAATCTCTAAGTTCTACCCAAAACCCCTATTTTCTACCATGAAATTCATAGAGTTGATGTTAAAAATTCATGAAAAGTAGTTGAAATTAATTGAAAACAAGTTAAAGATACTTACCAATGATTTTGGGAAGAAAAAGTTCTTCAAATATTTCCTATAGAGAACTCAGGGTTGAAAAATAGTGTAACATGAGCTAAGTCTCGATTTTTCAAGCATTTACCAACTGCAGATGTCACAATTGTGAACTCTTTTTTCGCAATTGCGATGTCCGCAAATGCGACACACTGATTGCAGACGTGATCACTGCATCAGACCCACAGTAGCCACAAATGCGACATATTTTTTGCAGATGCGAAGAGCCCACCGTCGCAAATGTGGATCAATATTTCGCGTATGCGAAGCTATCCTAAATGCTCAAGGGTTGCAAAATGTGACAAAATATGCGCAAATGCGAATGTCCAATATCCACAAAAGCGAACACACCCTCGCAAATGTGAAGACACATAACCTATCCACTCTGCGATCCATTGACCACAAAAGCGAGATCTACAGACCCATAGCAGTAGCTACTGGTACCGGCCATTCCAAAACTTCCCAAAACACATCTAAAAATTCCTCGAGCCCCTCGGGCTGCAAATCGAACTTGCACTCAAGTGTAATAACATCCTACAAATTTGATCACTATCCCAAATCATTAAAATAACATCAAATAACAAGAATCGATCATCAAAACTCACGAATTTCAACTTAAAACTTAATTTTCACAATCTTTCACATAATGCATCGAAATGCGCTCGAGTCATCCCGAGCCCCAACCAAACATGCGTAAAAGTCCAAAAGTATCATACGAACCTATTAGAATCGTCAAAACACCGATCTGAAGACGTTTACTAAAAATATTGACCATGGTCAACTCTAGCCTTATTTTAAGTCAAAAATCATATTTTCTTTTAAAGTAAAAGCTTTCTGAAAAGCAAATCAGACCATGCACGCAAATCAATAAAAATCAAATGAAGATATGGGAGGTCTCAAAACATTATAATTAAGTCTAGTACTCAAAGAACCTATCGAATCGTCACATTCTCCACCTCTAAAAGAAACACTCATCCTCGAACGAACATAGAAAAGTACTTGGACTGGTAAAAAGGTTGGGGTCTCTACTCTACATATAAGACTCGGACTCCTAGTAGACTCTTCAATTGATTGACCTCTCCATTACACCTTCATAGAGGTAAAACTCTTAGATCTCAACTCACGAACCTGCCGATGTCCTCATAGGTCAAATTTTTATCAAGTTGCACCGTGCTGAAGTCCAAGCGATCTATCCTCATGGTACGTCCGAAGCATGGAAATGTGAAATACCGAATGTACCTTTGCTAGGCAGGAAGGAAATTCAAGCTTATAAGAAACGTCTCCAACTCTCTCCACTATCTCAAAGATACCAATAAACTTCGAGCTCCACTTTCCCTTCTTCCCAAATCGTATGACTCCCTTCATAGGAGATACTCTGAGAAGAACTTTCTCACCCACCAAGTAAGACACATCTCGGACCTTCCGGTCCGCATAATCCTTCTGCCTAGATTGAGCTATGCGAAGTCCTTCCTGAATTACCTTAACCTTTTCTAAAGCATCACAGACCAAATCAGTGCCCAATAACCTACCTCACCGAGCTCAAACCACCCAATTGGCGAACGACATCGCCTCTCATATAAGGCATTGTATGCTATCTGGATGCTCAACTGATAACTTTTGTTATAAGAGAACTCTAATAAAGGTAAAAACTGTTCCCACTTTCCCCCGAAATCCATAGATCATGACCGCAACATATCCTCCAATATCAGAATAGTGCACTCAAACTTTCTGTCCATCTGAGGATGAAATGCAGTTCTCAGCTAGACCCGCGTGCCCAACTCACACTACATGGATCTCCAAAAATGCAATGTAAACGACGTGTATCTATCAAAATGATTGAAATGGACACGTCGTGCAGGCAGATTATCTCCTGGATGTAAATATAATCCAACCACTCTGAAGAATAGGAAGTTATCATCGAAATTAAGTGGGCGGACTTTGTCAATCACTCCACAATAATTCAGACTGAATCATATTTCCTTAAGGTCCGTGTTAAGACTACCACAAAATCCATAGTGATGTGCTCCCACTTCCACTTCTCTATCTCCAATCTCTAAGTCAACCCACCCAGTTTGTGATGCTCGTACTTCATCTGTTGACAATTCAAACACCGAGAGACATAAACAACAATGTCTTTCTTCATTCTTCGCCACCAATAGTGTTGTTTTAAGTCACGGTAAATCTTTATGAAACCTGCGTGAATGGAATACCAAACTATGAACCTCCTCAAGGATCAACTCCCTCAACTCATCAATGTTGGAATACTAATACGGCCCTGAAGCCGAGTAACACTATAACGATCCGACCGGTCGTTTTGTGTAATTGCGCCCTATTCCCTCTTTTGATACTTCATGCGTGTTTATGGTTTTATGACTTACAGAGTTGATTAGTTTTGTTTTGGGAAGATTTCAGGTTTACTTGGACCCTTCGATTCTTGACTTAGAAGATTAAGTTATAAATATTGACCATTCTTTGACTTTTGTGAAAACGAACCCGAAACGGTATTTTGATGGCTCTGATAGCTCCGTATAGTGATTTTGGACTTGAGCGTATGCCCATAATTAAATTTGAAAGTCCATAGGTTGATTTGTGTTGTTTTGCCGAAATATGACAATTTGAAGTTGAAAAGGTTGACTTTTAGCTACTAGGTTCGAAATTTTATTTTGGGACTTGGAATAGGTCTATTATTATATTTAGTACTTGTTTGCAAAACTTGGTTTTGTTTAGAGTTGATTTTATAGGATTCAGATGTTTAGTGCAATTCTAGAAATTCTTGAAATTTACTTTGAAACTTATGCGTTTTAGTGTTCGATTCATAGTTCTAGATGTTACTTTTGTGTTATGATAGCGCGAGCGAGTTTTTATGATGTTTTTAGACTTGTGTTGGTGTTTGTTTTGGAGCCCCAAGGGCTTGGATGAGTTTCAGACATGTTTCGAAATGTCTTGGACTGAAAAACAGGATCTGGTGTGCTGATGCCTCTGGTGTCGCATTGCGAACACCATGTTCGCAATTGCGAGTTTAGAAGGGGGGGGGGGGGGCTCAAGTATCGCAATTGGGACACTTGGCTCGCAATTGCAAAGTAACTTAGGTAGAGGGGTAGTTCTGATTGGCAACAAAATAGTCGCATTTGAGATGAGGACATGCTTCGCAAATGCGAAGCCAATGTCACATTAGCGGCCTCCTCTTAGGATGGCCAGTTGCCGCATTTGCGAGGTATGCTTCCATTACTGACCAGAAAGACACCTTAACAGTCCTACACTTCTTTCGTCTATGTCTGGTGGAGCTATTCCCAGACAACATTCTTCGCAATTGTGAGGGTTCGCAATCACGAACTCATGTCGCAACTATGACATCTGCAGCCGATCAAAAGGGTTGGGAGTCGGATTTCATCCCATATTCTCTCATTTTAGAATCCTAGACTCGGTAGAAGGCGATTTGGAGGTCGGATTTTCATCTAGAAACTTTGGATAATCGACTCTAATCTATTTCCAACTATATTCCATCAATATATCTTAGATTTTAACATCAAAATTATGTGAATCAAACTGAAATTTGTGAAACTTTGTCAAAATTTTGATAAATATGAATTTGAGTTTTGAGAGTCGATTTTGGAGACAACATTAACAACTTCTCGACTCAAATACTATTATTCTTCGAGTAGATTTCGTCAGAAATACTTGGTTCATCGAGTAAATGCCTGAATTGAGTCTTTCTGCTTTCGAGCCCGACCAACTATCTTTGATTATTTTGGTCGGAAAATTGGGGTCTTTTTAGCGGGTTGTCTCCTCTATGATGATATTTTCTACGAGAATCCCTCTCAAAGGGGAAGAATATGATTCTATCTCTAGGCTTGGTCGATTATTACGAGTGTTATAATTCATTCGATTGGCAGGTCCAATCGATTCATAGTAGCATAAGTGCTAACCTGATCTAAGGAAAGAGGAGGAACATGTCCCCCACTTCGAGAGCTCCGCTAGGATACTATTCAGATTTTGAAACTAATCACATATACGAACTAGTGGGGTAATAGGTAGCCAGAATCTACCCGTGGACCCGGAATTTGAAAGGGCGAGCCTTGAGTTGACATTTTGAATTTTTTGGGAGAAGTGTAAAGATCATAGCTTTATATATGACTACTTATTTCCCTTGCATTTTTTGAAGATATTAAGTTAATTTTTGTTAGATTTGAGCTGTATGGAGGCAAATTTTAGGGGAAAAACTATTTTTGAGGGTTGAGTTGGCCTAGTTGAGGTAAGTATCTTACCTAACTTTGTGTGGGGGAACTAACCATTAGAATTTGGGATTGATTGTGTCATTTGTGCTATGTGGAAGCCACGTACGCAAGGTGAGGAGTGGGTACATGGGTTATATGCGGTATTTGACTGGTTTAGGCTTTTAGTCTCTTCTCTTGCTTTAATTGAATTGTCATATCATGTTCTGAATTCTCTTAAGCAATCTATTCTTACTTGTGTTAGTCTACCCTTACATGCCTTAAATGACTTTGCTAATAATTGTTCTATAATCTTACTTGATATTTTTCTCTTATGCTTTAGTTGAAGTTGTTTCCTCTTTCATTGTTACATGTTATCTCTTCCATTGTTGATTTATCATTATATGAAGTCATTGTTACATGTTGTGTCTTCCATTGTTGATTTATCATTAATTGAAGTCATTGTTACATGTAGTCTCTTTTATTACCGAATATCCTTATTTGAAGTCATCGATACATGTTATCTCTTCCATTATGAGTATGCCTTATTTAATGATGTGGTTGCACATTATCCCTCTCATTGTTGAGTTATTGGTGTTGAAGTTGTCAAAGTCTCTATCACATTGAGGAGAAGTTGTTAGTTGTTGAGATATCCTTCTTGTTGACAAATTCACATTCGTTGTTATTGTTGATATTCTTGTACACCTTGTGGTTGAGCCATGGGCTATTGTGTTTGAAACATTGTTATTGTTTATTTCTTGTTTCAAATAGTATTGTATTTCGAGATACTTACTTATAGAGCTTATGACTCCGTTTCACCATATTTTGAGGAATGTGTTGGCTATTGTACTGTTGAATTATTATAATATCGTGAAGGTTTAATTTGAAGTTTTAGTAGTATTTCCGCTATTTCTCTATGCATGTTAGGCTTACCTAGTCGTAGAGACTAGGTGCTATCACGACATCCTACGGTGGGAAATTAGGGTTGTGACAAGTTGGTATCAAAGCTCTAGGTTCAAAGGTGTTACATTTCATAAGCAGGTTTAGTAGAGTCTTACACATTGGTAAATAAATGTCTGTATTTATATTCGAGAGGCTACAAAACTGTTAGGAAAACTTCACTTCTTCGATTCCTTATCGTGCGAACTAGTTGACTTTGAAATCTAAATCTTTTACTTTCTATTCACTCGCAGATAGAACACGCATGCCGCGAGAGGCTGGGGTCGGGGCAGAGGCTGGGGATGGGCACATGGTATAGCTACAGAGCCCGAGATGCAACAGAGGATCCACCAGTAGCTCCAGTTGGGGGACATGCACTTGAGGCGCCTGTTGCCACCCCTGCACTTCAGGACACCTTCGCACAGTTCTTGAGCATGTTTGAAGCTCTAGATTAGTCGGGGTTGATTCCACTTGCACCAGCCACATCTTAGGCTAGGGGAAGAGCTCAGATTCATGCGGCCCGTACCGCATAGCAACGCATCCATGTTGATCATCTTCCAAAGGTTATACCAGTACAACCTGTTGTTTCGGTTCAACCCGAGGTTAGGGCAGCATCACTTGAGGAGGAACAACTTAGACTTGAGAGGTACAAAAAGTACCATCTTCCTACTTTCAACGGGTTAACTACAGAGGATGAACAAGGTTTTCTAGAGAAGTGCCACCGTATTCTCCACACTATGGGTATTGTGGAGACAAATAGGTTTACCTTTACTACATTCCAACTTTCAGAAGCTGCGTATCAGTAGTGGCGGGCTTACGGGGTTGGTAGCCCAACCGATGTAGCTTCATTCACGTGGGCTCAGTTTTCAAAGATGTTCTTTAGAGAGTTTGTTCCCCATAGACTTTGGGATGATGGTGCATGGTGTTTGAGCAGCTGCACCAGGGTACTATGGCAGTGTTAGAGTATGCTATCAGATTTAGTGTGTTTTCCAGTCATGCACTTTCCCGATTTCTACACTTAGGGAGTGAGTCTGCCGATTCATCGAAGGGCTAAACTATGATATTAGATTCATCATTGCTTGAGAGTTAGAGACAAACACCCCATATCAGCAGTTGGTAGAGATCGCGCGTAGATTAGAGGGTATGCAAGGCGTGTGAGAGATAGAGAGGGTAGGGAAGCTAAAAGGCCTCAAGGTATTGGAGGATTTATTGGTGGAAACGCTGCAGCTACAACCCATCATGGTAAAGGCTATGTGAGTGGTCCAGTTCACTAAGCACTTCCGGATTCTAGTGGTGCTTCGGTTATTCTGAGGTCTTAGGTTGCACACTTTTCTCAGCCACTTTTTAGTGCACCTCCTTCATAGGGTGCCTTCAGCGATTAGTCCAGCCGACCAGGGCCGAGCTATTCCCAGCATACACACCCATCGAGAGATTTTTTTGAGTGTGGTGATACCTGCCATATGGTTAGACACTGCCCCAGACTCTGGAAGGGCATGCCTCCACAGACTACTCTGGCTCCACGGATTCTGTCTGGTCCATAGACTTCACAAGCCATGGTTGTTGCTCCAGTTGTTTCTCCACCTGCACAACGAACTAAGGATGGGGGACGGGCGGGTAGAGGTCACCCTAGAGGGGGAGGCCAGGCCAAATTCTATGTTTTTTCGGGTAGGACGGAGGCAGTTGCTTCAGACATAGTCATCACAGGTACAATTGTGGTTTTTCATAGAGATGCATCAATCTTATATGACCCGAGATCCACTTATTCATATGAGTCATCTTACTTCGCTCCGTATTTAGATATATCTCATGATTCTTTGAGTTCTCTTATTTATATGTCCATGCCTGTGGGATATTCTATTGTTGTGGACCGTATGTATTGTGGACCATGTGTATTGGTCATGTTTAGTTGTTGTTGGTGGTTTTGAGACCAGAGTTGCTCTATTGTTACTCAGTATGGTAGAATTTGATGTGATCTTGTGCATGAACTGGTTGTCTCCCTATCATGCTATTCTAGATTGTCATGCCAAGACTATGACATTGGCTATGTCAGGTTTGCCACAGTAAGAGTGGAGGAGTACATTGGATTATGTTCCTAGCAAGGTTGTGTCATTTCTAAAGGCTCGGCGGATGACTGAGAAGATGTGTGATGCATATCTAGCCTTTGTAAAAGATGTCAGTGCTGATACTCCTACCGTTGAGTTAGTTTCGGTAGTGAGAGACTTCCCAGCTGTATTTCTAGCAGATCTTCCGGCATGCCTCCCGATAGAGATATCGATTTTGGTATTTACTTATTGTTGGGCCATCTGCCCATTTCTATTTCACCATATCATATGGCCCCAACGGAGTTGAAAGAGTTAAAGGAGTAATTGCAAGAGTTGCTTGATAAGGATTTCATTCAGCCTAGTGTGTCGCCTTAGGGTGCTCCAATTTTGTTTGTGAAGAGGAATGATGGTTCTATGCACATATGTATTGATTATAGGCAGTTGAATAAGGTTACAGTGAAGAACAAGTATCCATTGTTGCACACTGATTACTTATTTGACCAGCTACAGAGTGCCAGAGTATTCTCAAAGATTTATTTACGATCAGGATATCACTAGTTGAAGATCCGGGATCGGGATGTTTTGAAGACTGCCTTTAGGACTCGGTATGGTCACCACGAGTTTATGAACCTGATGAACGGTGTATTCCAACCATATCTTGATTCATTCGTCATTGTATTTATTGATGACATCTTGGTGTACTCCCGCAACCGGCAAGATCATGAGCAACACTTGAGATCGTGCTTATGATCTTGTGAGAGAAGAAGTTGCATGCAAAATTCGCAAAGTGTGAATTCTGGCTTGATTCGGTGGAATTTTTGGGACATGTGGTGTCGAGTGAGGGGATAAAGGTAGATCCAAAGAATATTAAAGTAGCTTAGAGTTGGCCCAGACCGTCTTCAGCTACTGAGATTTGGAGTTTCCTTAGTTTGACCGGGTATTATCGCTGTTTCGTAGAGCGTTTTTCATCTATTGTTGCACATATGACCAGAATGACCTTGAAGAGTTCTCCTTTTAGAGGGTCTGGGGAGTGTGAGGCGAGCTTTCAAAAGCTCACGACTGGTTTGACTACAACCCCAATGTTGGTGTTGCCTACGGGTTCGAGATCTTATAGTGTGTATTGTGATGCATCACATGTTGGCCTTGGCGCAATGTTGATGCAAGATGGTAAGGTTATTGCCTATGCATCTCAGCAGTTGAAAGTCCATGAGAAGAATTATCCGGTCCACGACTTGGAATTGGTAGCTATTATTCATGCATTGAAGATCTTGAGGCATTATTTATACGGTGTCCCTTGTGAGGTCTTTACCGACCACTGGAGTCTACAACATCTGTTCAAACAGAAAGATCTTAACTTGCGGCAACGAAGGTGGTTAAAGTTTCTTAAAGACAATGATATCACCATTCTATATCATCCCGGAAAGGCCAATGTGGTGGCCGATGCCTTGAGTCAAAAATCGGAGAGCATGGGTAGTTTGGCATATCTACCAGCAGCAAAGAGGCCATTGGCCCAAGATGTTCAAGCCTTGGTCAACCAATACGTTATATTGGATGTTTCGGAGCCCAGTCAGATTCTTGCTTGTGTGGTTTCTTTGTCTTCTTAATGTGATCGCATCAGAGAGTGCCAGTATGACGACCCCTATTTTCTTGTCCTTAAGGAAACGATACATCACGACGATACCAAGGAGGTTTATATTGAAGATGACGAGGTGTTACGAATGCAGGACCGATTATGCGTGCCCAATGTGGATGGTTTGCGTGAGTTGATTCTTGAGGAGGCCGACAATTTGCGGTACTCCATTCATCCGGTTGCAACTAAGATGTATCAAGATTTGAGGTAGCACTATTGGTGGAGGAGAATAAATAAAGACATAGTGGAGTATGTATATCAGTGCTTAAATTGTCAGCGAGTGAAGTATGAGCATCAGAGGTTGGGCGGTTTGCTTCAGAGACTTGAGATTCTGGAGTGGAAATGGGAGCGTGTTACCATGGACTTCGTTGTTGCACTCCCCTAGACTCAGATGAAATTTGACGTTATATAGGTGATTGTGGATAAGTTGACCAAGTTGGCTCATTGCATTCTCGTGGTGACCACATATTCTTCAGAGCATCTAGCTCGGATCTATATCCGCGATATTTTCCAACTTCATGGCGTGCTTGTATCCATCATCTCTGACCAAAACAAACAGCTTACGTCACGTTTCTGGAGAGCTGTGCAACATGAGTTAGCATGGGTTGAGTTGAGTACAATATTTCACCACAGATGGACGGACAATCCGATCTCACAATTCAGATATTAGAGGATATGCTTCATGCCTGTGTTATAGATTTCGGGAGTTATTGGGATCCGTTTTTGCCGCTTGCGAAGTTAGCCTACAACATCAGTTTCCAATCGAGTATTCAAATGGCTCCTTATGTTGTCCTATATGAGAGACGGGGTTGTTCTCCTGTTGGTTGGTTTGACTGGGGAGAGTCTAAGTTGTTAGGCACATATTTGGTTCGAGATGCCTGGGAGAAGGTCAAGTTGATTCAGGATTGACTTTGTACAACCCAATCTAGACAGAAGAGTTATGCTGATAAGAAGGTTCGTGATGTAACATTTATGGTTGGGGAGTGGGTTTTGCTCCGGGTTTCACCCATGAAGGGTGTGATGAGGTTCGGGAAGAAGGTCAAGTTAAGCCCTAGGTTCATCGGACCTTTTGAGATCCTTGAGAGGATTGGTGAGGTGGCATACAAGCTTGCATTTCCACCTAGTTTATCTGCTGACCATCCGGTGTTCCATGTTTCTATGATCCAGAAGTATTATGGTGATCCATATCATGTGCTTGACTTCAACACAATCCCAACGGGCAAGCATTTAACTTATATTGAGGAACCAGTGGCTATCTTGGACAGACAATTCCGGAAGTTGAGATCAAATAACATTGCTTTAGAGAAGGTTCAATGGAAGGGTCATCCGGTCAAGGAGGCGACTTGGGAGACCAAGCACGACATGCAGAGTCGTTATCCTCGTCTATTCACCACTTCAGGTATGTCTTTATGCACGTCCGAGGACGAACATTTATTTTATGAGTGGGAGAATATAACGACCCGACCAATCATTTTGTGTAATTGCGCCCCGTTTCCCCTTTTTGATGCTTTACACATGTGTGTTTATGGTTTTATGACTTACGAGTTTGGTTAGTTTGGTTTCGGGAAGATTTGGGGTTGATTTGGACCCTTTGATTCTTGACTTATAAGATTATGTTAGAAATGTTGACCAAACTTTGAATTTTGTGAAAACAACCCCGGAAAGATGTTTTGATGGCTATGATAGCTTTGCGTGATTTTGGACTTGGGCATATGCCCGAAATTGAATTCAGGAATTTGATTCAAAAAGTTGAAAAGAGTAAGTAATAAACTAATAAAAAGACTGAAACATAAGCTAAATACAAGAAAATATAAGAAGAGATGCGTCCACCCCCCTATATATTTGATATCTTCTCCTACAATAAAACTAATAACCCCAACCCCGTTAGTCATCCCATCAATTACTCGTCGATAAAAAAAAAGAGTAAATTCAGCTAATCCTCTTATCCCACCAACAAATAATTTTGTATAAAAAGCATCTATGTAAGCACGATTATATGACCAATCATATATGCCATTTATAATTTTGTCCCACAGAATTCTCTTANATTTTGTATAAAAAGCATCTATGTAAGCACGATTATATGACCAATCATATATGCCATTTATAATTTTGTCCCACAGAATTTTCTTTCCGTAGAAATTTGGCAATTTAAAGTTGAAAAGTTTGACCGTAGGTTGACTTTTAGTTATCAGGTTCGAAATTTGATTTTGGGACATTTGGAGTTGATTTGATAGGATTCAGACGTTTAGCTGCAATTCTAGAGATTCTTGAAATTTACGTTGAAACTTATGCGTTTTAGTGTTCGATTCGAAGTTCTAGATGTTATTTTTGTGTTTTGACTACGCAAGCGAGTTCATATGATATTTTTAGACTTGTGTGGATGTTTGGTTTGGAGCCCTCATATAAGTTTCAGACATGTTTCGAAATGTCTTGGACAGAAAGACAAGATCTAGTGTAATGGTGCCTCTGGTATCGCATTTGCGAACACCAGGTTCGCAATTGCGAGCTTAGCTGGGGGCATGTGACTCGCAATTGCGAAGTATCTCAGGTAGAGGGGTAGTTCGCATTTGCGATGAGGACATGCTTGGCAAATGCGAAGCTAATGTCGCATTTGCGACCTCCTCTTAGGCTGGACAGTTGCCGTTTTTGCGAGGTATTCCTTGCAATTGGGAGGGTTCGCATTGCGAACCCACGTCGCAATTGTGACATTTGTATCTGATCAAAAGGGATGGGAGTCGGTTTTTCATATCATATTCTCTCATTTTAGAACCCTAGACTCGGTAGTAGGCGATTTGGAGAGGGGATTTCATCTACAAACTTTGGATAAGTAATTATAATCTATTTCCAACTATATTCCATCAATATATCTGAGATTTAACATCAAAATCATGTGAATCAAAATGAAAATTTGTGAAACTTTGTCAAGTTTTTGAAAAATAAGAATTTGAGTTTTGAGAGTCGATTTGGACTCGGGGTTTGAAACTAATCACATATATGAACTTGTGGGGTTATGGGTTGTCAGAATCTACCCTTAGACCTAAGTTTTTACATGGCGGGTCCCGGGTTGACTTTTGTTGTCTTTTATGGGAAAAGTGTAATTATCATAGCTTTGTATATTTTAATTAATTTCCCTTGCATTGTTTGATGATATTAAGTCGATCTTGGTTATATTTGAGCCGTGCGGATGATATTAAGTCGATCTTGGTCTAGTTGAGGTAAGTATCTTGCATAAATTTATGTGGGAGAACTACCCATTACGATTTGGGATTGATTGTGTCATTTGTGCTATGTGGAAGCCATGTACGCAAGGTGACGAGTGGGTACATGAGTTATATGTGGTATTTGACTGGTTTAGGCTTCTTGAGTCTTTCCATACTTTAACTTAATTGTCATAATCATGTTTTGAATTCTTATAAGCAATCTACTCTTATTTGTGTTAGTTTATCCTTACATGCCTTAAATGACTTTGTTAACACTTGTTCTACATCTTACATGATATTTTGCTCTTATGCTTTAGTTAAAGACCAACTTAGTGTCATTTATGCTCAAAATGATGGACACAAGAGGGAGAGTTTATGGAGGGATCTTAGGCAGATTAAAATTTCAAGTCCGGAGACATGGCTGCTGAGTGGTGACTGAAGATAGAATAGGTTCTCCTATAACTGCTACTGAAGTACAGGGATTTAAAGGGATGATTGATGATATGAAACTCACCCCACTTAGAGCAAAAGGGTGGCACTATACTTGGACAAATAAACAAGGAACTGGGAATAGAGTGTATAGCACGATAGATTGGGCACTAGGAAATTATCAGTGGTTTCAACAGTATGGGCATGCGGAAGAAGATTATATGAATCCATCAGTATCTGATCATTCTCCTATACTTATAAAATGTGGCAGCCAGAAATTACTACACCCTAAGACCTTTAGACTATACACAAATGTTATGGACCATCCACAGTTTTAGAATGTAATTCAGCAGGTATGGGATCGGGATTACGAAGGAGCACCTATGCAGCATATTTGGTACAAATTGAAGAATCTGAATGAACAACTGAAGGGGATAAATTCTTATATGGCTTCATACAAGCAAAAACTTGAACAGGAAAGAGAGAAATTGGATATTGTGCAAAGCCAAATAAGGCAGAATCCTTTGGCACAGTTCCTTATAAATGATGAGAAAGCAGCATTAGAGGAAATAGAAAAATGGAGCGCTGTGGAGGAGTAAGTTCTGAGGCAGAAATCAAAGGCATGCTGGATTGAATGTGGTGATGCAAATACTAAATATTTTCATGCCCAATGGAATATTGGATCCAGTCAAAACAGTATAACTACCATTTATACAGATACAGGGGTGAAATTAACAGAATCCAGACTTGTTGAACATGAATTTATAACTGTATTTCAGTCCTTAATGGGAGATTGTGCTGGTGAGCTACCTTGTGCAAATATAGCTGTAATAAGGGAAGGGCATTGCTTAACTGTGGATCAACAAAGAATATTGATTCAGGCTGTGACACTGGAGGAGATCACTGAAGCAGTCAAGGATATGCCTAAAGACAAAGCACCAGGGGTTGATGGCTTTCTTGTGGAATTCTTTACAAGAAACTGGGAGATAGTGAAAGAGGATGTATTTGCAGCTGTTAAGGATTTATTTAGTACAAACAGATTACTTAATATGATCAATACAACAACTATAACACTAGTCCCTAAAGTGAAAGCACCAGCAACAGTAAAAGACTATAGGCCAATTGCTTGTTGTACTACCTTGTACAATATTATTTCTAAAGTCATTAAGAAGGATAAAGGGTGTGCTTGATGGATTTATTGACCAGTCACAATCAACCTTTATTGAAGGAAGGAGTATAGTAGATAATATACTGCTAATCCATAAGTTGTTTAAATGAGATGCGAGGAAATGAGTTTCTCCCAGGTGTGTATTGAAAGTAGATCTAAGAAAATCTTACGACACTCTGGAATGGAGTTTGCTCAAGCAAATGCTGATAGACCTTGGGTTTCCTTTCAAATTTGTGCAATGGATAATGACTTGTGTCACTACAGTTTCTTATTTATTGGTGCTAAATGGTGTATTGACTAAACCTTTTAAGGGGAAGAGAGGGATTAGACAAGGAGATCCTATGTCTCCTTACTTATTTGTTATTTCCATGGAGTATCTGAGTAGAGAGCTAAAACAGTTGCATAATAATGGGGATTTTAATTTCCATCCAAAGTGTAGGGAGCTGAATAGTACACATGTGTGCTTTGCTGATGTACTGTCGAGATGATATGGAGTCTATAAGGATTCTAAACAATGCTTCCTACAGGTTTTCATATGCTTCTAGATTACATGCAAATGTAAGCAAGTGTGCTATATACATAGCCGGGATAGATCAGAAGGCTAGAGAAGAAATCCCGCAAACATTGGGTTTTATTGAAGGAAAGATGCCTTTTAGAT
Source organism: Nicotiana undulata (assembly GCA_005239495.1). Classification (NCBI taxonomy): domain Eukaryota; kingdom Viridiplantae; phylum Streptophyta; class Magnoliopsida; order Solanales; family Solanaceae; genus Nicotiana; species Nicotiana undulata. The sequence continues at coordinate 131,583 of ML243234.1, forward strand.
ATTTGGGTATTCCTTTAGACTAAAAAAACCTAACTATTGCTCAGTACTTGCCTCTAGTTAAGAAGATAACAACAAAGGTTACATGTTGGTTGATCGGGTCTCACCCTCACTACTATAGGAGTAGGAAGACAAGGGTCAGTGCAGCTTTTACCCGATAGGTCGGGATCGAATCCTCATGGAGTCAACAATTGGAGTGAGTGTCTATGTGAACTAGTAGAGCCTCGTGTTTCTAATTACACTTCTCATATTTTGGTGGTTTTCAATTTACGACTAAGAATTGTACTATTGTTGAGTGCAAATTAACTAACTAATTTGTTTTGAAGTTGTTTTCTTATGTTGCTAAATGCACTAGGGTTATGACTTTTACCTAGGCGAATACTCAACAGATTTCAAGTTCCTAAGGCAAGGGTCTTAATTAGGGATTATGCTATAATCAATGCACGAGATTGCCCACTCTATACCTCTCAGTAGTTTGAGTGGCTTTGCCCTAATTACCTCTCTCGAGGCCAATTGGGTGTCAAATATGCAAGCAATTGAGGTTCAAGTAGGGTATTACTCTCTCGAGGGTTAACCCGTTAATTAAGACTCAAGTAGGGTTTTACTGTCTCTAGATTCAACCCAATTGATTGGGACTACCAATCTCTTGATTATGTCCTAATTTTTTGTTGGACCAATTTTTCTAGACTCAAGTCCTCTTTCTCAAGAAGGACCCAAGTCAATTGAAGATCAATTAGTGTTTGCAACCACCAATTATAGCAATAAGAACCCTAAATTAGCCCAAATAGCAAACATCCATAAACATCCAAACCCTAATTTTAGAAACCCATCAAATACCCACACTAGGATTGAGCCACAACCCTAGCTAATGGGTCTAGCTACTCATAATCAAATATAAATTCAATGAAAGAGATGAAATAGAACCCATATTAATGATTCTTAACAATAAACTCAAGGGTTCAATGTTAAAAATGCAAGAAATAAGCTAAAAAGATGAAAAACTAGCTATTCACGTGTTCTTCCGTTTAGAAAATTCAAAGATCCCTAATAAAAATTACAAAATGAGCTATTTATACTAAGCCGAAAATCTAGACAAAAATGCCCCTGCGGGGCTACCGCGGACCGCACAAAATCGACCGCGGTGGACAACTATAGTCTTGGCTTCTGGGTCTCTGAATATGCTCGACTGCGGACCACGGTAAATGGACCGCGACCGCGGTGTTTCTTGGCCTTGAATTCTAGTTCTTTGAATCTTCAGACCGCGGACCGCGGCCGCAGTGGGAAATGGCCTAGTATCAGGTTCTCTGAAGCTCTGCACCCCGGACCGCGGCCGCGGTGGGAAAATGCCTTGTGCAGGTTCTCTGAAGCTTGGGATCGCGGACCGCGGCCGCGGTGGGACTCTTTAGTTGGGCATTTTTGTTGTCCTTGGTAATTGTGCAAGATTCACTCATGTTTTGAGCATATCCTTAATTGAATGTCGTCAATTTTGGTTCAATCCTGCAACAAGAACAACATATAAGATTTTGGGGCTACTTTGTGTACAAATATAACCAAAACCTAAGCAATGAAGGGCGGAAAAAAGGTAAAAATCCTAGTTATCATTGGTTAGCAAGGTTATTATCATATGTAGGAAGGTGTCAATTGATAAAGGGAGTACTATTTGGTATACAGACTTACTGGGCTTAGGTGTTCATTATCCCAAAAAAGGTGCTGAAAATGATTGAAACAATGTGCAGGACATTTTTATGGACAGGCAGTGTAACTATATCAAAGAAAGCATTAGTAGCTTGGGAGAATGTATGCAAACCAGTAACAGTTGGAGGCTTAAACATACTGGACATCAATTATGGAACAAAGCAACAATTACTAAGCACTTATGTGATCTAACTAGGAAGAATGTATGCCTATGGATTCGATGGGTTCATAGTGTTTATATAAAGAAGAGGGACCTGGACACAATGCCTACTCCCAAGACAACAACTTGGGTAATAAGGAAGATACTGGATAGCAGGGAAGTGATAATGAGGCATCAACAACTCCAAGGGACCATGCATGAAAGGTTGAAGAGTCTGTGTAAGAATGGCAAGTTTCAAACCAAACAGATGTACATGAAGCTGATCCCAGAGTATTGCAAAGTGGAATGGAAGAGCTTAATGATGAATACAAGTGTGCATCCGAGGTACAGATTCATCCTGTGGCTTGCAGTGCAGAAGAGGCTAGCCACAACTGATAGATTGCTGAAGTTTGGTATTTCTGTGCCAACTGATTGTATTTTCTGTAGGCAGAGTTTAGAGACATTCAACCATCTATTCTTTGAGTGTCCAAAAACAAAGAGTTTGTGTACTAAACTATGCCTATGGTCGGGACATAAAAGAATCATAGGAGACTGGGATTGTGAATTAAAATGGGTCAGCAAGAAGGCAAAGAGTAAGGAAGGTATTAATGAAATCACATGCTGTGTTTTTGACATGACAGTTGCATTGATATTGAGAGAAAGGAACAGAGACAAATTTGAAAATAGCAAATACGATGAACACCAAATTTGCAAGGAGATAGTGCTGCATATACACATTCGAGGACAACATAACATGAAATGGAGAGACCTACTGCAAAAACTGTATTGGATTCCATGAAGAACAAATGTATAGACAGAAAATAGAAAGGAATAGATGTGATACTAGTGTCTATATTGGTAGTTATAGTTAGTTAGACACTTGCTTTTACTTTGTCATAGTATAAGTGATGTAAAGGGGTAGCAGTGAGTCAAAGCTACTACTAGGACTCAACTTGTAATATTTTTGAGTATCAATATAATATAACTTTAACTAAAAAAACAAGTTGTTGCCTCTTTCATTGTTACAGTCTCTTCCATTGTTGATTTATCATTATATGAAGTGATTGTTACATGTTGTCTCTTTCATTGTCGATTATCCTTATTTGAAGTCATCGGTACATGTTAACTCTTTCATTGTGAGTATTTCTTATTTAACGACGTGGTTGCACATTATCTCTCTCATTTTTGAGTTATTGGTGTTAAAGTTGTGAAAGTCGTTATTACATTAGGAGAAGTTGTTAATTATTGAGATATCCTACTTGTTGACAAATTTACATTCATTTTTATTGTTGATATTCTTGTACACCTTGTGGTTGAGCCATGGACTATTATTGTGGAAACATTGATATTGTTTATTATAAGCAAGTTGTGACATATGGGCACTTGTGGTGCGAGTTGTTATTGTGAAGTGATATTGATGTGCATGCGGCAGTATAAGGATAGGGGTTAATGTGCATGCGGTGGCATACAGTGGGAATTATGTGCGTGTTGCTTGTAAGGGAATTACTTTAAGCCACGTGACGTCATAAGGTGTGTGACGAGCTTAAAACACAACATAAAATTATGCTCGCTAGTCGAATATAGTATAATATAATATCGTATCCACGAGGATTGGATTTAAGCAGTATTATTGTAGTTTGTAGCTATATTGCTTTCCAAGATAATCAACAGTTGAGAATTATGTGAATTAAAACTAAAATTAACTAAGAATCTAGATCTAATTGACTAATGACAATCGAACAAAAGTAAGCAAATAAGATATCAATGGGAGAAAATAGGGGTTGATTGGTTAGGTGAACTGGAGGGTCTGCCAGAACTAGTCGAATGCCCTATGTGCGGGGCATTACCTTCCTTCTCTTTGCCGGCCTATCGGGCTCTGGCTCCTGCTCTGGCTGCTGCTCGGGCTAGGCCGAAGGGTCTGATAACAACAACTCCAAAGGTATCTGATCCCCCTTTAGCTTGGTCACCTCTGCCCTTAACTCTGCCACTGACTCCTTTGAAGCACGGGTGTGCCGCAACTTTGTTGTTTCCTTTGCCAGTTTATTCAGTGCGGCCCCATGTGCTCCCACAACATCCATAATCTTCTTCTGGTTTTCCAAAATTTCCTTCAGCACGTCCTCAACGGACTGGGGTACCTGTGGTGGTGGAGGAGTGGCCGGGGCTGCCACAGACATGGAAATCACAGACAACTTTGAAGTCGCTGCCTGCATCCAGCTGTTGATGCTGGTCAATGTCTGACTGAGTCTGTGGGTTGTCATAGGATAAGCCCTGGATGGAGGAATGGCTGGACCGACTTAAGTAGATAGCCCTGGTGCACCGTCTGGAATGTCTGGCTGAGGCTGAGATGACTCCACCACCACCCCTGGCTCTTCAGACTGGCCAGTGGAGGCTACAGACTTACCCTTGAACTTCCTTTTGGGGTTGTCCTCATCTAGCAAATCATACCAAGAGAAGTCCGCTTTGGGCTTGACTTTTATATCAAATCACTTCTTGTCCACCCCCTGGTCCTCAAAATACAGAGTAAGGAAGTTAGGAAAAGGGTCAGATTTATCACCTTCGTTCACCACCCTATTGATGACGTCAGACATGATATTCCCAACATTGATCGGGAACCCAGCCATGATGGAAGCAATAAGCACAGCTCGACTGAAGGGTATGGTGTTCTCATGAAAAGTTGGGTCCACCCTGTTGCACACGAATGCTTCCCATCCCTTGGCTTCAAAATTCAGGGTCTTCCGGAAGATAGTCTTTCCAGCCGGTAACCAATCAGGAGTCTCCCCAGGCCTGGCTAAGTGCAAAGCCAGCCAATTTCGGGCCGCATCTTTCTCTGCTAGCTTCTCCTGGTATAAGGAGTCATCCACATCATCCATCTCCAGATAAGTGTTCAGAGTCTTCCCGTCAAAAGGCACTGTGAGATTTCTCACCACGGTTGCCTTGGAGTTCTTTTGTAGAAATAGAAAATTGGTGTAGAACTCCTTGACGAGATGCTCATTGGCATCCGGAAGGTAAGCGAAGAAGTAGTCCCAACCTTTTCTTTCTGTAAACTGCCTCTTCACATCGGGATTGTGGGGCAACAAGTCTTTGATTGTGAACTTGCGATCTAATATGAGTGATCTTGAGCCCCACAAATCCCGGAACTGATGGAAAGCCGCTTCACTTACAAATCTGTTCTGCCATGCATCTGGGTTCCTTGTACGCTCTACCCCCTCAACTTGGGGTTCGCCCTCTTCATCATCACTAGAATGCTCCCCTGATAAGGAAGCTGTAGGTGAGGTAGAGTCTGTGTGGCCACTCCCGGAGACTAAGCCCTCAACTAACTTAGAGTGTGTATATGCTTGGGTAGGGGGAGAGTCTGATGGTTCATTGGTCAGCCGAAACCTTTCCGGAAAGTCTTCGATGTACTCTGGTATAGATTCTGACGAGGCTTCGGAGGGGACTTAATCACTGTCTGAGTGGGAAGCAGCTTTGTCTAATGTTCGTATAGCTTTCCTTGTTCTTTTCATTCCTTCTCGGACCTTTGGATCAAGCTTTATCATTTTCTTGCCTCTCCCCGCGGATGATTCACCCTTTCCTGTTGGTTTACGACCTCCGCCTCTTGATAGAACCATTGTCTTCAATATTGAAACATTTAAACATGGTTAGTACCCAAAGAGAGGTTGCACAGACACGCACAGACAAAAACTCAGAAGCAGATAAGTTGCAGAACAGCCACCGCGGACCGTGGTGGAGGACCTAAGCTTACAACTTACTCTCTGAATCTAGCACCGCGGACCGCGAACAATTGACCGCGGCCGCAGTGAAGTAAGATCAGAGGACCTGCATTTCAGAATTTAGGGGACCGCGGACCGCGAAAAATTGACCGTGGACCGCGGTCAGCACATGATGATTGCATAGACTAAGCACCACGATCCGCAAAGAAAGGGCCGCGGACCGCGGTCAGACGAACAATTAGTGTTTTTTAAATATTTTCCATTTTCATGTTCAAATGCCCATTTAGTTAATCCCTACATGTTTAATCAGTGCAATTAGATTCCAAGGGTCTAAGATGATCATTTTGAACTAACCCTAACATAGTTAAAAGCCTAGAAAAGAAAATTCATGAAAAAGACAAGAAAATCTACCAAATGATGCAGAAAATAATGAAATTAAGAAGTTAATTAATCACAGTTACACTTACTAGATACTTGGATGAGGATTTGATGAAGTAAAATGCAATTTCAGATAGAAGAGGCGTGAGACACAATTAAAATATGCTTTGGGAAGTGAAAGTGCGTAAAGTATGAACTGAAGCCCTAAAGGTCTATTTATAGAGGGGGGATGGGGTCCACACACTTACCCGCCGCGGACGACGAAAAATTGACCGCGGTCCGCGGTCATGCACTGTGAATGAGTTGAAGTTCAAAAGCCACCGCGTACCGCAAAAAGTCGTCTGCGGCCGCGCTGAGGTAGATTCAGAGAGGGATTTCCCAGTACTTGGGCTTTGCAGACCGCAAAAAGAGGACCGCGGACGCTAAGCAAGGTTCAGAGACCACCTCCCAGCTTAAAAGGGCATCGTGGACCGCAAAAAGGGACCGCGACCGCGATGCAAACTTCGAAAGGCCCGCTCCATTTTGACTTGAGTTTTCTCGGGAATAGCCTCAATCGAGAATTGAACAATAGAACCAAGTCACCCACCTTGAACTCTTTGCCTCGAGCATACTGTCATGAAGGTACTTCATTTTGTCCTTGTACAAGGACGAACTGGAGTACGCATGGAATCTGAATTTGTCTAGCTCATTTAGTTGCTCTACACAAAGGTTTGCAGCCACATCCCATTCAAGGTTCAACTTTTTAAAGGCCCACATAGCCTTGTGCTCCAACTCCACCGGAAGATGGCAAGCTTTTCGAGTTGAGTAGAGCAGTCGAGGTAAGTGGCTTGCCTAACTCTGTGTTGGGGACTTCCCTTAGGTTGTTTTGACATTATTTATTTATGGGCGTTGTGTACGTGAGGTGACGAGTACGTACACGGGCCATTGTTGCTAAAATTCCATTTTTTCTATCCATGCCATAAATCAGTTTACTCTTATTTGACTGTTTAATGTGCTACTTGTGTAGTTTAGATTAGGAAGAAGCATGCCTACCTGTTTTACCTAAATTCCCTATTTGATAAAATGTGCACCATGTTAGTTAGTCTTTATCTTGTTCTTGCCTGTGACGTTTTCCTGAACTGTTTAAATATACCTTATCCGACATTCATTCGCATTGCATATTTAAATTGGGACTACGGACGTATTCCGGGAGCTTTCCCCCTGTACTACATATTTAAATTGGGACTACGGACGTATTCCGGGAGCTTTCCCCCTGTACTGCATATTTAAATTAGGACTATGGACGTATTTCGAGAGTTTTCCTCCTGTACTGCATATTTAAATTGGGACTACAGACGTATTCCGGGAGCTTTCCCCCTGTACTGCATATTTAAATTAGGACTATGGACGTATTTCGAGAGTTTTCCTCCTGTACTGCATATTTAAATTGGGACTACAGACGTATTCCGGGAGCTTTCCCCCTGTACTGCATCTTTATATTTGGAACTACAGGTTGTATCCCGGGAGATTCCACTGTGTGATACGTTGTGCCGAGCCAAGGTCTCCCTGTTGCTGTTTTATTTCCAGATTATTCATTTTACTGCTTACTTTAGAATTTATGTCCTTCTGTACAAATCTTGAACCGTTTTACTACAAAATCCAAAAGAGCCTTAACTTGACTTCGTCACTACTTGACTGGGGTTAGGCTTGGCACTTACTGAGTACCAACTGTGGTGTACTCATGCCCTTTCTTGCACATATTTTTTCGTGCGCAGATCCAGGTACCAATACTCAGTTTCGTGGCTAGGGGTCATTGTAGCTGCTACGAGGAGACCACGAGGTAATTCTGCCGCGTCCGCAGAGTCCTTCGAGTCATCTTCCGCTCGAGATTTAGATATACTTGTTATGTATTTTCCATTTTCGTTGTATAGAGCTATTTTGATATAGAGCTTGTGGCTTAGAAGTGACATTCCGGGTTTTGGGAATTGTGTCTATATATGCCAAGTGGCGGTATTTCATTTGATAGCTTTACTTTATTCTGTCTCTATTTCATGGTTTTATTTAATATCTTCTGCAAACTTAGGCTTACCTAATCGTAGAGACTAGGTGCCGTCACGATACCATCGGAGGGTAAATTGGGTCGTGACAGCTTCATGTTGGTTTTTCCGGCGTATACCCCCGTCGGTATGGGAGCTTACCTCGACATGATGGGCATTGCGTGAGCCCACATCCACGAGGATGGGCGCTGGCTCATCCTCAGGGTTCTGCAGTGGTACACCGGCGTCTGAAACAACTACACCATTCTCTCCATGATCCTCAAGACTGTTGTTTTCATGTGCATTCACTGACTTAGACATTTTTTGACCTGAAATCAAAGATTCTTGGCCAAGAGAAAGTGTAAAGAATAACTTGCGTTTTCAGTAAACCGGTACTAAAATAATCACTATTATTTTTAGCCCCACGATAGGCGCCAAATTGTTTACCTTGAAAATAGTAATGACAATTATCTTTGATTTTGTGGTTCTAAAAATACGTGTTTTATCTTAATACTAGTTGTTAGGTATTAGATGCTAAGTATGAGTTAGGAAAATAAGATAAGTGTAAAGAAAAGTAATGATAAGCAAATCGAGCCGTCACAAGACAGGGTCTCGAGGTCGAGCTAGTATGCTTAACAGAGGATGTTCGATGAAGAAATAACAGTAGGGAGGGTCTCGAGGACAGCCATTTATGATCAATAATGAGCAATAAATGAAGAACAACGAATGAACATAATAAATGGAAGCAATAAATCAGTGAAACAATTGTAGAGTATGTTTAAGTTAGAGAGCAGAAAATGTTCTTATTGTATTCAATATCATGTTTTCCAAAAACTGACAAGGGTCCCCTTTATATAGGAGGGGGAATCCCAACATAGTACATGTATAATTACTACAAAGGAATCTAGCCGGTACAACTATTTAATGGTCCGGTACGGACTCGTACTATCTTTGCAGGCGTTGTCAGCTATAACCACGTGCCCTTGGGAATTTCCTATCTTTCCACGATGGTCATTGATTTATACTCCCCGAGGTCGAACATAAGGAACCTTCGATATGCACCCTCGGGGTCAAGCTTTAATTCTGCTCCGAGTTCCTGGAGGTCAGGCGCGAAATGCTATAGTGGAAATCAGGCTCTTCGATTTTAGCCGTATACAGACTCAAAGAGTCAGAAAGTATGAGCCGAAATGAGAAAATGGAGTGCTTAAGGATAGACGAAACCATCATAGTCCTACCTTGATCCAAAAGCCTTCATTACATTCCCGCAAAAGTCCTGTATGATTTCAAGTTGAGTGAGCCTACATTAGTGGTGATTTACATAAGGGGAAAACTTATAGTACTTAGACCCGGACTTGTGACATTCTTTTGAGAGAGATGAGCGTACTTCTTCACAATCTTTGTTTTGAGTGTTGCACTCTAAAGTGAGATTTTCTCATGGAGAGTAGAGAAAGAGGAGTTTGGGTTCCACAATGACCTACGTGATAGAGCGAGCTTCCTTGATGAATTAAGTCAATTCTTGATGCTCTAGTGTCGCAATAGAACTATGGTACTCACAAGGTCATAACATAGTGTTGTTGATAATTCATTTGTGTTGAGGGTAATTGTTAGTCCCAATTGATGCATGATTGGTTCACCTTAGTCCAGCTGAAATATCCTTTTTTTCCTAGTGGAGGTGGGAATTACCTTATTTTCTTGAAGACAAACAAAAGCTTAAGTTTGGGGGAGTTGATAAGTAGTGATTTTAACCTATTATTTGCTCTCTTTTACTTTTGTTTTAGACCAAAAATTCTTGAAGGTATTCTCGCAAACTAATAAAATATGCTTGCATGCAGGAATTGTTAAAAATGAGCAAAAGGAATCATAATCAACTCACAAAGAGTCAAAAGTTGAACAAAAGCCAAGACTGGGCGAAGCGATATGAAGCGCGGACCGCACCAGAAATGTACGGTCGCGAAAGTTCCTGTGCGGCCGCGAATGAAATTACGCGGACCGCGATGACTAAGGTTCAGAGAATTTACAACTTGAGCAAAAGAGAGAAGTGTGGTCCACGCCAGAATTGTGTGGCCATGGAAGTCTCTTGTGCGGCCGCGATCCAAATTATGCAGTCCGCAAAATGAAGAATTAGAGAGTTAATTTCAAGCCAAACTCAAGCAAGTGCGGACCGCATCACTTTTATGCAGACGCATAATCTGGAGTGCGGCCGCACTTGAAATTATGCAGTTTGCGAAAGCTCAGCTCAACCCAGATCCAAAAGAGAAGAACGCCGCTGCACTCTTGCTTTCGCAGCCGCACAACCTCCGCAGGGGCATTTTTGTCATATATTTTCAGCTTAGTATAAATAGAACTTTTTGTCATTTTTAGGTTATGTCATGTATTGTAGGAGCACCTGAGACGTTTGAATATTCTGTTTTGGGAAATTTTGTACTAGATTCATCTTTTAACATTAGATTTTCATCTCTTAATCTATTATTATGGAATTTATCTTCATTTCATCTTCAATTTCTGTTATTTTCATGAGTAGTTAAACCCATAGCTAGGGTTGTGACCCAACCCTAGTGTGGGTATTTAATGGGTATTTGATTTTAGGGCTTGAATGTGTATGGGTTAGTGATATTTAGCCCAGTTCTTGCTAGAACTATAGAATTAATGGTTGAAAATATTAATTCGTGCCTTTATGAAAGGTCTCTACTTGAGAAAGAGGGACTAAGTCTAGGAAAACTAGGCTAACAAGGAATTGTGGTGAACTCAAGAAATTGATAGCCCCAATTAAAGGGTTAAACCTAGAGATAGTAATACCTGACTTGAGCTAATATCACTTGAATTGCATGAATACCCATTTGGACTTGAGAAAGCCAAATTGGGAAAAATCACTCAAACTACCGAGAGGTATAGAGTGAGTATCCGGGTGTGATAGCTATATTATAATCCCAACTAATCAAGCTTGACCTAGATTCTTGCTACCCCTTAGATATCCACCTAGGTAGAAGTCACTACCCTAGTCTCTTTTAAACACATGAAAAACAACAACAAAAATATTGTACTTAGTTTCAATTATTGCATACAATAGAGTAAAGTTAGAAGTAGAAATCAAACCCAAATGTGTGGAAGTGTAATTAGGAGCAAAACCCGCTTGTAGCTTAGATACAAACCTAATTCCAAACAAATTAAATCCCTGTGGATTCGATCCCGGCCTAGTTGGGTTAAAATTGCATCGACCACCCTCGCTACTCAATAGTAGTATAGGCTTGGACCCGATCAGGGTTGTGATGGCGCCTAACCATCCACTTGCTAGAAAAGCCAATGTTAGCTCAATAATTAACTGATTTTAACAAGTTAAAGTCAGAATAATAATAATAATTAATGACTGATAAACTCTGAAATATATGTAACGAAGACATAAGTAACGTCGTCTATACTAATCCCAGAAATATGGAGTCACAAGTACATGAGCAACTAGAATACTATAAATATGGTCTAACTGAAATACATTTGTTTGAAACAAAATAAATAATAAAAAGGGGATAGAAGGGGACTCTAGGGACTGCGAACGTCGTGCTGCTCTAACTCAAGTCTCCTGAGTACAACCGATCTCATGTACTCTATAAGTGTCGAGCCTAACCTTGACGCAATAGTGAAGAGGCTATGACAAGACACTCACCATAAACATGTACAAATAACAAAAGAGATACAACAGAAATATAGAGAAAATGACCAAACTTTTTAGAACGGGACCCGAAGGTCCACTAATAGAGGGACCCAGAATAACATCATCTCAACATCCTCTTATCACAATACAGACATAGAATACCACACCCACATAAATTACAATAAATCATACTCCGTTGGCGCACAACCCGACCCCAATATCATCACAATATCTATTGCGGCGTGCAACCTGATACCAATTCATTTCAATATTGTTTCGGGGTGCAACCCTTTCTCACTATCAATTCATTTTAATATTGTTGCGGCGCGGCACCCATTTCCAATATAAACTCATTAACATGAGCAACTCAACATAACCAAATTTCAAAATCTCAACACAAAAGGAAATAAGCATGTAAAACACCTAGAAACAACGACAAATACAGAATAACCAATACCTCATATTCAAAAACATTGACAATCAATTAATACAAGAATATCTAAAGGACTTTCACAATCGAATACAATATAATAAAGTACAACAAGTAAGGTAAAGACGATAAAGGCAAGTACATGTATGAAACAATGAAAATGTGCAATTAATACAGGTAAGAACATAATGTCACGACACAAAATCCATCTAGTCGTGATGGCACCTAACTCAACCCGCCAGGTAAGCCGAATAACATTTAACACAACTCACGATCTACTAACCCAAGGATTGCTAGTACAAGTCATGATCTACTAAGACTTGGATTTACAAATTTGGTGTGAAACATAATTACAACATATGCTTTAAGTATACATAAAAAGAATTCAAATCTCTCACTACCAAGGACAAGTGGTAGCCATATCCGGAAGAACAGGTACATATTCAAAGCCAGCTCCCACCGTACACAGCAACAACAGCTCTAAGATCTATACGTAAGGTGCATAAGTGTAGTATGAGTACAACCAACCCCATGTACTTAATTAGTAACAAACCTAACCTCAGGTTGAAAGTAATGACAAACTCAGAAGAAGGTCAGAGTCTAATACCAATGACCAATAATAACTTGTGATAATATAATAATATCAGTAAAAGTGAATAACTTAAAAGGCATTATGCTCATCTCGTTCATAGCTACAGGAAAGTAGACATGTTTTTCTAGTACAACCAAATCTTACTACTGAAATTTTAAACATGTGTTTATGAAAAAAGAATTGTATTTTCCAATTTACAAAATCATATAGGACTTTTAGATTACCAAATAACATGAGGAAAGTACATCCCTATGCCTACATGTCAATATACATGTCAAGTCATCAAATGTCATATACTATCTAGCATGAGGGACATACATCTCTATGCCTACATGTCAAATATATATGCCAAGTAAATGATTTCACAGTGCTACCATCAAGTACACTCAAGATGCCTTGCTCAATTTTCCCCACTTCATCGCACATACAACATCACTCAGCATTGTCCCTCACTAAAGCACGTGTATATATTATTGTGCCTGCGCTCACTGTTAGTATGTCAGACACTGGAGGGGAGGATCCTACCTAAGATCTAATCAAAAGCCAATAAGGCCTGCTGCGACGTGCAACCTATTCAAAATATCAATAAAGCCAATAAGGCTTGTTGCAACGTGCAACACAATCCAATGCTAATAAAGTCAATATGGCATGCTGCGGTGTGCAACCCGATCCAAATAACACTCTATCAACATGGCTCTAAGGCTCGCCTCAGTCATCAACCTCGCAAGTCTCAAGGGATCACAATCTCATATCACTCAGCCAAATAGTACCACATATGAAGATCAACAAAATGTGTTATGTAACAATGAATAATGCGCAAAAGACAAAGATATGATATGCAAATGAAGAATCAAGACTGAGTGTATAATTACAGTTAAATCAGATAGCCCAAATAATAGAAATAGTCTCATTAGGTCTCAACCAAATAATCACATATCCTAAAAATGATTTCTAACATGAATCATAGCTCGAATAATCAAATAAGTAGAGAGAACACAGATATAACAAGATATAACAACAAAACAAGTCTAGTAATAGTCTAAAAGTCAACTCGGATCATGATTACCCAGGTGCACGCCCACACGCTTGTCACCTAAAATGTGTGTCACCTCAACATATCATAAATAACATAGTTTCTAGGGATACTTACCCTCAAATCCAAGTTTAAAAATGTTACTTACCTTGAACAAGCCAAATCAAATACCGAGCAAGCCAAACAATACTCTAAAAAAGCCATCACTCTGAATAAACCTCCGAATGGCTCAAAACTAGCCAAAAGCAACTCAAAAATATCAAACAATTTCATGGGAAACAAACTCAGGCGATAAATATTGAATCTTTGTAACGACCTGACCGGTCATTTTGATCCATAAGATTTTGTTCAGTGGTTCGAGGTATTGAGTGGTTTCATATTGTTTATTGTGACTTGTGTTCTTGGTTGGATTTGATTTTTGGATGTTGCGGGATATTCCAATGAGTGAATCTCACTTTAGAAGCTTAAGTTGAACATCTTGAAAGAGGTTTGACTTTTGTATAAACAACACCGGAATGGTATTTTGACGACTCTAGTAGGTTCGTATTGTAATTTTGGACTTGGGCGTTTGCCCGGATCGAATTCAGAGGTCCGTATGTTGATTTGTGTTGTTTTGCCGAAAGTTGACAATTTAAAGCTTAGAATTTTGATAAGTTTGACTTTATGTTGGCTTTATGGCTATCGAGTTTGGATTTTTATTTTAGGACCTTGAATAGGCCCATTGTTTTATTTGAAACTTGTCCGCAAAGTTTGGCGTCATTCCGAGTTGATTTGATAGGAATCGGACGCGCGGTTGTATTTTTAAAATGCTTTTCATATGAAAATCATGTGTTTTGGAGGTCTGATTCATGATTTGGTCGCGCGAGTAAGTCCGTGTTATATTTTTATACTTTGTAGAAGGTTCAGATTTTGCTGGTGTTTTTTATCTCGCATTTGCGATTCTCATATTTGCGAGTTTCTCTTCGCTTTTGCGAAGTGCACAGTGGCTTGAAGATTTCATATTTGGGAACTCCCTATGTCATTAGCGATAAAGGCCTGGGCTGGGGAGGGATCTCTTTTCCGACTAATTAGCCGCTTTTGCGAAATGGTCTAGGATCACATTTGCGATCATTCCATCGCTTTGGCGATGGGGCCATACTTCCCATTTGTGAATATTTTGATGTTTTTGCAACGTCTGTGGGAGTTAAACAATGTTTGCTTTTGAAAACAATGGGTTGCTTCTACGGTGCCTGCATTTGCGAATTCTGGGTCCAAATACGATGTTTGCAGCTGGTGATAAGGGTTGAGTTACGGGATTTTGGTCTCATTTTCATATTTTGTAACCCTAGACTCTGTAGGAAGCGATTTTGAAGAGAGATTTTCATCCACAATCATAGATAAGTGATTTTGATCAATTTTCAACTATTTTACATGATTATATATGTGATTTAGCGCCAAACTTATGAGAATCAAAATGAAATTTTGAGAAATTTTGTCTAAGTTTTAAAAAATGAGATTTTGAGTTTTTAGAGTTGATTTTGGACTCAAATTTTGAAACAAAATACATATATACACTAGTGGGGTTATGGGTAGTCGGAATTTACCCTTGGACCCGAATTTTGATCGGGTGAGCCCGATGTTGACTTTTGTTGACTTTTGAGGAATTGTGCAAAGATCATAGCTTTATTTTTTGGAATTGATTTCTCTTGTATTACTTGATGTTATTAAGTCGGTTTTGGTTAGGTTTGAGCCGAGCGGAGGTGCATTGTAAAGGAAAAGCTATTTTTGAGTGTTGATCGAGGATTTTGAGGTAAGTATCTTGCCTAACTTTGTGGGGGGAACTACCCCATAGGTATTGGGTTTTTTCGCACTATTTGGATTACGTGAAAGACGTATACTCGAGGTGACGAGTGTGTACACGACCTTATATGTGAAAATTTGACCGGTTTAGACTCATAGGATTCTTATGCACACCAAATTGAAGTTGATATATCATGTTATGTCCTTCATTGTTAAATTTACTCTTATATGTCTTATTTGAAGTTGTGGGTTCTTGTTCTATATTTTATTGCAAAATATACCCATACATGCTTTAATTGTAATTGTTGCCTCTGTATTGTCGTGTTACCTCTTTCATAGTTGATTATTCTTATTTGATGTCATTGTTACGTGTTATCCCTTCCGTAGTTGATTATCCTTAATTAAAGTCGATGTTACATGTTATCTCTCTTATTGTTGAACCTCTCTTACTTGAAGTCATTATTACTTGTTATGTCTTTTACTGTTGAGCTTATTCTTCCGTTTCATTGTATTGTTGTCATTCTTGTGTTGATCACATGTGTACCTCGTGTTATTATTGTTCTTTTGTTACACTCGGTGTTGTTGAGTTGTGGGTTGTGTGTGATTGTGGTATTGGAAATTAAGAGGTGCCGAATGAAAAAGATTTTGAGGTCATTTTCGTCCCACACCTCTTCATATTTTCACAAAGCACTCGTCCAACATTAATAAAAAAATGATTTGCAATGGCATATAACCAAGCAACCTTGCGAGCTCGAATCGCACTGTTGTTTTTATTAGGTTCAAGACCAGCATTTTAAAAAATAGTAACCACACATTCGCTTGAACACTTAGGTTCCTAGCGAGGAACTATTCTCAATTTCAAGAGTTATCCACGTGCCATTCGATTCCTTCTGGACATAGTTCTGGAGCAAAAACATCAAAGTTGGATTATTACTAAGAGGACATGCATTATTAAAATTATAAGCCCACTCTATTGCCTGCATTGAGAGAAACCTGGTATGATCAAAATATGGAATTCTGGATCCAATATTGAATTGAACAAAATATAATGAGAAAAATATAAGTTAAACTTAAGTGTTTTGATGGTAACGAGAAAAGGATATGTACTAAAAGGAGTTAAAAAGGTTTTTATATATAGGTACTTTGCACCGTTTGCACAACTAAACATAACGTGTATATATACCTGAATATAACTTTGATAATGTTCCGTGTACACTTTGCCTTTATAAACAAAAGCTTATTCTTTTGTTACTGCCATAAACTATTGTTGCAATGTTTTACAGTACTAAAAGTCATACTTGTTGTAATAGGAACACCGTTGTTTACCTCGAAAATGGTAATTATAATTAAATTTGATTATGTGGTTTAAAAATATGCGATTTGTTTTAATGCTAGTTGTTAGGCAATAGATGTTCAGTATGAGTAAAGAAATAAGGTATAAATGATACGAAATCGAAGGCAAGCAAACCAGACTGCCTCAGGTCGAGGGTTCCGAGCTGGCCGAGACAGATCCTCGAGGTCGAGGCTCGGGCCTAGTGATGTGTGATCGATGGAGCTATAACAGTTCTGTCGACCTCGGAGGAGGCTATTTATGATCAATGATAGATAGTAAATGAAAGACAATCAATGAAATACAATAAATGCAAGTAATAAATTGGTAAAGAGACAATAGAGGATGTTTGAGTTAGAGAATAGAGAATGTTCTTGTTGCTTGTGTTGAATGTGTTGTGTGCAAAAAATGATAATGGTCCCATTTATATAGGAGGGGAGTCTTAACACAGTACATAAGCATTTCTTGAGCTTTCAACCGTTTTTTCAAGGATACTTTTTATTTCACGATTGGAAACTTTCGCTTGCCCTTGTGTTTGGTCATGATATGGTGTGCATGTTTTATGAGTTACACCATACTTAGTGTCACAGGTGCATTTTATGTCACTCCAAAATAGCCTGCGCAGCAGCCAAGTCTCACACTTGACTTCAGCCTGCTCCAACACTCGGCCAAAATTGCAGCAACTTTGGACTTAGATTATTTTATGCAGCTTCAACGTAGTAAGTTTAGGTATTGATTTTAGGAAACGAAATATAAGTAAGGCAACAGAAAATTAGAGTGAACACAAGGCACAATATACAGGAAAATTCTTTCCCAACTTTGTATTTAACTCGAGCATACAAAGAAGCTCAACTCAAGGTACATCCGTGTACAAAAGAAGATCATTGTTGACCCTCAGAAGACTACTCTTAGCCTGAAACGTTTTCACTCTTGAAAACAAACTTTAGGACTCTTTCCTAACTCAATGTGTGCACTCTCACACGTTTTTCTCTCCTTCCTCAAAAGCATAAGGAATGCTGCCCATTTATAACAATATGAGACAGCCCCCTTTTTGCCCATTTTTAGGCTTAGACATTTGCCCACTCAACCCAGTACTTTAGCCTAGTGTAGATGACAATCCCAAATCACTAGGATCATGTAAATCATGATAAATAATAGTGGGATCATGTAAATCATGCTAAATAATAGTGGGATCATGGCCCGAAAACGTGCTAACACTTCTGCTAGCATTTTAGCAAAGCTCAACTGCTACCCATGTGCACAGCGTGTGCCGGTAACCGCCTTTGACTTGGTCACTCTGAAGCTTGCTTCCCAATTTCGTCCCTTCGCCTTAATCAGGCGCCAATGCCTTGTACTCAGTTTCATTGTAGACACAATGTTCCCATTCCATTTCCCATGAACTTGGCCGGTTTGCCGCAACTCAATGCCATGCCAAATCTTTCCGCACAATGCCTTCCCGTTGCACTTTGGCCAGCCTTTTCCACTTCATTTTTGACTTGCCTTGGCATTAATGCCTTATTCCTTGATGCCTCTATCATTATCAAGTGTCACCCTTAGCCTGAAACTCATTTTCAAGCCCTTGCCAAGCTGCCTCGTCTCCGTCAAAGCCTTGGTCATCACTTGCCCGTTTCCCATTTTAGCTTTGGTGCTGCTCATGCACCTTAGCTTGGAAACACTCTTGCTGCCACATGAAATCACTCTTGTTGTCAAGTCGAGCTCAATTTTGAAACTCGACGTCCTCGTCGAGTTTAGCTCAATTTATGAGTCCTAAGGGGTTGACAAGCAACGCCCCTTGACCCCCTTTCTCATCAGCCACAATTGCATTAACTCCAGCCCTTTTATTGTCGCTGGTCATTGCCTCTACTGCAACCCTCTTGTCTACGGCAGTCATAGCATTTAACACTGCCTTCTTTTGGAAGTCTCTTGCTCGGTGTGCCCCATCACAAATGTAACAGCCACCAAATTTTCTGCCCTGTTCCTTGCATTTTGAAGTTCCAGCCTCTTGATTTCCCTTCCCTTTGTCATCATTAGCATTGTTATTTTCACATTTCTTCCATTCCTTTTCCTTGTCTTTCCTTCCCTCGTTAGACTTTGAAGTAGAAGTCTCCTTAACCAAGTGAAAATCACCTAATGCATCCCCCTCAACCACAACACTTGCGAGGTTTTGAATATTCTGCCTTCGCAACTCCAATTGTGCCCATTGTTGCAGCCCGCTCATGAAGTTGTGAAACTTGTCTTCTTCCGACATGTTGTTGATGCTCAACATCAAAGAACTAAATTATTTGACATATGCTCTAACTGATCCGATTTGACTCAACTTTTTTAGTTTGTCCCTGGAAATCCAAGACATATTGCTAGGGAGAAATTGATCCTTCAATTCCTTTTGGAGCCGCTCCCATGACTCAATCCCTGGTCTGACCAAACTTTCATATTCAGCCACACGAGTGCGCCAACATAACTTAGCATCGTCACTCAAATACATGCTAGTCAAGGTTACTTTCCCTTCCTCGTCTTGCACACGAATAACACGAAAGTACTGCTCCATATCCCAAATAAAATTCTCCAATTCACGTGCACTCCTTGCACCACCAAATGCCTTAGGTTCCGGGATCTTTATCTTGAGACGATCAGCACCACATTGAGGAGCATCCTCGCCCACAACACGTCGCAGCACCACTGTCTCGCTCCTTAGATCCTCATTCTCTTGACTTAGTTTTGCCAATTCTACCTCAAGGTAGGAAAGCCTTGTCACGAGAGTCTGAATTTCTTCACCTTTCGGGGCATTTCCAACAAATGCCTCCAGTTTCGTTAGCCTTTCCGCAGCTCATTGTTACCACCGGCCATGTTCTCAAACAAGACCACGAAATCTGCCACTGCCCGTCGTGTCTCCGTCATGAACCTGCTACGCTCTGATACCAGTTATCACAGGCGCGTTTTATGTCACTCCAAAACATCTTGCGTGGTAGCCAAGTCTCACACTTTATATAGGAGGGGAGTCTCAACACACTACATAAGCATTTCTTGAGCTTTCAACCGTTTTTTCAAGGATACTTTTTATTTCACGATTGGAAACTTTAGCTTGCCCTTGTGTTTGGTCATAATATGGTGTGCATGTTTTATGAGTTACACCATACTTAGTGTCACAAGCGCATTTTATGTCACTCCAAAATAGCTTGCGCGGCAGCCAAGTCTCACACTTGACTTTAGCCTGCTCCAACACTCGGCCAAAATTGCAGCAACTTTGGACTTAGATTATTTTAGGCAGTTTCAACGTAGTAAGTTTAGGTACTGATTTTAGGCAAAGAAATATAAGTAAGGCAACAGAAAATTAGAGTGAGAACAAGGCACAATATGCAGGAAAATTCTTTCCCAACTTTGTATTTAACTCGAGCATACAAAGAAACTCAACTTAAGGTACATCCGTGTACAAAAGAAGATCACTCTTGACCCTCACAATACTACTCGTAGACTTAAACGTTTTCACTGTTGAAAACACACTTTAGGACTCATTCCTAACTCAATGTGTGCACTCTCACGCATATTTCTCCTTCCTCAAAAGCATAAGGAATGCTGCCCATTTATTACAATATGAGACAGCCCCCTTTTTGCTCATTTTTAGGCTTAGACACTTGCCCACTCGGCCCAGTACTTTAGCCTAATGTAGATGAAAAGACCCAACTACTAGGATCATGTAAATCATGCTAAATAATAGTGGGATCATGGACCAAAAACGTGCTAACACTTTTGCCAGCATTTTAGCAAAGCTCAACTGCTGCCCATGTGTACAGCATGTGCCGGTAACCGCCTTTGACTTGGTCAATATGAAGCTTGCTGCCCAATTTCGTGCCTTGGCCTTAATCAGGCGCCAATGCCTTGTACTCAGCTGCATTTTAGCCACAATGTGCCCATGCCATTGCCCACGAACTTTGCTCGTTTGCCGCAATTCAATGCCATGCCAAATCTTTCTGCACACTGCCTTCCCGTTGCATTTTGGCCTGCCTTTGCCACTCCATTGTTTCCTTTCCTTGGCATCAATGCCTCGTGCCTTGATGCCTTTATCATTATCAAGTGTCATCCTTAGCCCACAACTCGTTGTCAAGCCCTTTCCAAGCTGCCTCGTCTCCTTCAAAGCCTTGGCCATCACTTGCCTGTTTCCCATTTTTGCTTTGGTGCTGCTCATGCCCCTTAGCTTGGCAACACTCTTGCTTCCAAATGACAACACTCTTGTTGTCAAGTCGAGCTCAATTTTGACTTTCGACATCCTCGTCAAGGTTAGCTCAATTTATGAGTCATAAAAGGTTGACAAGCAACGCCCCTTGACCCCCTTTCTATCAGCCACAATTGCATTCACCCCAGTCACTTTTTTTGTTGATGGTCATTGCCTCTAATGCATCCCTCTTATCCACGGCAGTTATAGCATTTAACACTGCCTTCTTTGGGCAGTCTCTTGTGGCCCACCACAAATGTAATAGCCACCAAATATTTTTCCCTTATCCTTGCATTTTGAAGTTACAGCCTCTTGCTTTCCCTTCCCCTTGTCTTCATTAGCATTGTTATTTTCACATTTCTTCCACTCCTTTGCCTTGTCTTACCTTCCCTCGTTAGAATTTGAAGTAGAAGTCACCTCATGTAACGACTCGGTCGGTCGTTTTGAGAGTTAGCGCCCTGATCCCCTAATAACTGCTTCTCCCATGCCTTATTATGTTAATGAAACTTGTCGGAGCGTTGAGCGGTGGAATTCAGAGTGACTTTGGTCATATAGTCCTTTAAGGTGAATTTCAGCTTTAGAAATTGAGTTGTACCTAGAGATCTGTGAAGACGGATCCAGAATGGAATTTCGTCGACTCCATTAGCTCCGTTGAGTGATTTTGGGGTTAGGAGCGTGTTCGGAATATGTTTTCGAGGTCGGATGTAGATTTAGGCTTGAATTGGCGAAAGTTAGAATTCCGGCGATTTCGACCGATAGGTGAAATTTCGCTATCTGACTCAGAATGGAATTCCGAAAGAGACAGCAGGTCCAGAATGTCATTTATGACCTGTGTGCAAATTTTGAGGTCATTTGAATGAGTTTAGACGTGTTTCGGCGTCGAATGTGAATGCTTGAAAATTCCTAAGTTCTTAGGCTTGAATCTATGCATATTTGAGTATTTTGATGTTATGGGACGTGTTTTTAAGGCTTGACCAAGTTCGAATAAGGTATTTGGGTTAGTTAGTAGGTTTGGTTGAGGTCCCGGGGCCCTCAGATGATTTTCGGATACTCAACGGAGTGGTTTTGGATTTGATAAAACACTAGAAAATTTTGTTGTTGGTTTCCTTCTATGCGTTCGCGTAGAGGTCACCGCATTCGCATAGAATAGTTTTGGGGCTTCAGTGTTTTCTTCTTCGCGTCTGCGGTCAAATGGACGCGAACGCATAGGTTGGTCAGGCAGCTCTTCGCGAATGCATTGAGTTCTTCGCGTTCGCATAGGCTTAGAGGGGGGTCCCAGGGGTCAGGGGGAGTTACTCATCGCGTTCGCAGGTAAGGGAACGCGTTCGCGTAGCGTCCGTGGGCATGTTCTCCGCGTTTGCATGGCCTGTGCCGCGTTCGCGAAGGCCAATTCTGGGCCCAGTGAATTTTACTCTTCACATTCGCGGTGGCTCATCCGCGAACGCATAGAACAAATACCTGGGCAGACTATTAAATATCCAATTCGAAGGTTTAAACCTATTTTCACCATTTTTGAATTGTGGGAGCTCGGTAGAGGCGATCTTTGAGGTACTTTTCACCTGGGTATTCTTGGTAAGTGATTTCTAACCATCATAGGTTAATTTCCATGACTCTAATCCTAAATTCCACCCTTAATTTCGAGAATTTTGAGTAGAAACTTGGGAAAAAATGAAGAAACTTCTTAGACTAAATTTTGGGTTTTTGATTGAGTATTTGACCTCAGATTTGAGAGATTCTTATATGGTTAGACTCGTGGAGGAATGAGGGTCGGGAAACGTAAATTTTACCCGATTCCGAGACATGGGTCCGAGGGGCATTTTGGTCAAAATTCCTAATTTCGCGTATTAGCTTCGAATTAATTAGTTACTTTGATTTCTTGAAATGATATTTATAATATGAAATCGAATTGAATAGATTTGGGCCACCTGGAGTTGGATACTCGTGGCAAGAGAGTGGTACACAGTTGATTTACGCAGTCGAGGTAAGTGGCTTGCCTAACTCTGTAATGGGGATGTTTCCCTTAGGCATTTTAACTGATCTTTCACTATAAAAACCCAGTGTACGTGAGGTGACGGGTACGTGCATGGGTTATTTTACTGGATTTCCTTCATTCGTTCTATGTCATACCTCATTTTCCATTCTATTATTATTGTGATCGTTTTAAACTGAGTAGCAACTTAAGATTTAAACACGTCAACCGATTTTACCTGAATTTTCACTCACTACTACTATTTGAACCTCGATGAAGTATTTCACTATATATTGCCTACTATTTCATAAACTATTGAATTACTTTGCATTCGGTATACATCTTGCATAGCATATTTAAATTGGGACTACGGACCGAGATCCGGGAGCTTTCCCCCTGTACTGCATTGCATATTTACGTTGGGACTACGGGCCGAGTGCCCCGCAACAAATCAACCCCGCTGTATTCCTCTAAAAACTTTATTCCTCTTTTGTCTTAAAACTGCTCCTACCGCTGTATCACTTGCGTCACTCATTATTTTGAAAGGTTGACTCCGGTCAGATATCATTATAATGGGCGTGTTAGATAATTTCTCTTTAAGGAATTTAGGATCTTTTGCACTCATATGAAAAATCAAACTTGGCATCTTTCATTAGTAGGTTAATTAGAGGTTTTGAAATTTTTGAAAAATCTTTCATGAACCTTCTATAAAAATATGCATGTTCTAAGAAACTTTTAATGCCTTTTACGGTTGGGGGGGGGGGGGGGGCCCTTTATTTTTTTTGGTTTTTTTTTTTTTTGCATTTTTTTCTCTTNCTAAAAAAATATGCATGTTCTAAAAAACTTTTAATGCCTTTTAAGGGTGGGGGGGGGGGGGAGGTCCTTATATGATGTTGATTTTTTGCTTTATCGGCTTCTATTCCCTTAGCAGTCATTTTTTGATCAAGCACAATTCTTCTTGTACCATAAAATGATATTTTTCTCAATTTAAAACCAAGTTATGTATCCTCACATCTTTTGAGTACTAGGCTTATGTGATAAAGGCAATCTTTAAATAATTTTTTGGAAGGTGTGAAATTATCCATGTAAATTTCAAGAAAATATTCATCCATATTAGAAAAGATAATTGTCTTGCAACGTTGAAATGTAGCAGGGGCATTGCATAATCCGAATGACATTCTCCTATAGGCATATGTACCTTGGGGACATATAACAGTATTTTTGTCTTGATCTTCTAGAGCAATTGATATCTAATTGTATCCTAAGAATCCATCAAGAATACAATAAAAATCATATCATTTGATCAAAAGAAAAATAATCTTTTCTTGTGGCATCATTAAGTCGTCTATAGTCAATACAAACTCCCCATCATGTCATTGTTCGTGTTTGTATAAGTTCATTATTTTCATTTTTAATGATTGTCATACCATATTTATTCGGGACCAATTGAAAGGGATAGATGATACCTGCTGTCAAAAGCTTTACTACTTCTTTCATTGATGGGTTAAGCCTTCTTTGAGATTGAACAATTGGTATGGTGATCTTCCATGAGAATTTTGTGTATGCAAATTACTGGACTAATTTTTTTAATATCAGCTAAGCTCAATCCAAGACTTTTTTATGTTGTTTCAGGACTTCAATTGATATGCTTTCATGTTCTGCAATCAAGGAAGATGAAATTATGACTGGAAATGAATTTGTTTCCCAAAAGACATATTTTAAATGAGTAGGAAGATTTTTTATTTCAATTTTTGAATGACCCTCAACAAGTGGACTTTTTTCCGGTTCTAACTTCCATCTAATGGTTACTTGTACTCTTCTGCAAGTTCATTTAGTGAGTCAATTTGAAAACAAGAAGATGATGGATCAGTTTCAGGAAACTTCATTATCTTTTGCATGTCAAATGCTACTCGCTCGTCATTGACTCGCAAAATCAATTGTCCTTGATGGACGTCAATGATGGCTCTTCCTGTTGCGGGAAATGTCCTCCCTAATATTGATGGAACTTCTCTATTTTCCTCCATTTCAAGTACTATAAAATCTACGGGAAATATAAATTTGTCAACTTTAACAAGATTATTTTCAATGATTCCTCATGGTTTCTTTGTGCTTTAATCAGAATTGGGATGATATTCCTATGTATTTTTGTTTACCTAAAAAATGGTGTTAACAAATATATTTGATTTGTGGTTCTAAAAATGTGTTATTTATTCTAATACTAGTTAATAATCAAGAAATGATAAGTGTAAGTAAGAAGAATGTGAAAACTAGTTTTGCTAAAGGAGCGAGGGCCTCGAGATCGATGGCCTCGGGATCTCGAGGTCAGTTTAGTAGCTATAAATTATGAACAATAAATGAAGAATAATAAAGTTGAGGAATAATTGAAGAGCACGTTAAACAAGAAAAGGCAGAGTAGAATGTTCTATTGCAGTGAATGATATGTCTTACAAAATGATTGGGGTCCCCTTTATATAGGAGGGGAAAACCCTAATATTTCTAATTATGACAAAGAATATTATTGGTACAGTTGTATAACGGCCTAGTATGTATTTTTATTGTCTCTTACAAATCTTATCTGTCCTAACCACGTGTCCTTGGGAGATTCCCGTTTTTTCTTAACTATCATCGATTTTGTACTGCCTCGAGGTAAGACATGGCGGGCCTTCGATGTTCTCTCTCGAGGTATGTATTCTGAGGTCGGACTCAAACCTTGCTTCAAGCCTTCCGAGCTCGGGCTCGTTACAATAGAGACCTCAAAATCAGACTCTCTGATTTCGGCCGAATACAGATAGTCCTCGTGTTTCTTAGAATGAAATGATAAGAAACGATTTGAATTCTTGACCCTTCGATATCCCCATCATGATGTCAGTCACGTGAGGTCAGTGATTGGTGGGATGGAAAGGTTGTGTAGAGGTCATGTCTTCACAGTTCTCAAAAAACCATGAATCGATAACGGCTATTTTCCGTCCTTTTAGCTTCTCCAACACGCTTAGATGACCACTATAAATACTCCAGTCCTTCACTTTTTATATTTTTACTTTCTACAACATCTTCAAATCTTCACTAACTCTTCTCTGCATTCACCCTTTCTTTGTGTTCATCTCTTAACCTGTTTCTTCTTCTTATTCTGAAATTTCACAACAAACATGGCAAAAACTTCTAAGACGGTTCCTCAAAAAGAGAAAGCCCCTTCATCATCGTGCTCGTCTAAGAGCAAAATGGTAGTACCCCGCGTATTGAGGAGTGTACCCCCGGGCCTTGTGAAACATCTTCTGATTTCAAGGTCGAAAAACCTTCCTCGGTTATGGGATGATGCGAACCCCATGATATATTAGTCTAATAACCAAAATCTAAAAAGTGAAGGCTGATTGTCGTTGGGGGGATACGGTACAAGTGGAGATCCCTTCACCTGAAGAGGACATAATCACTTACAAAGCTGGTTTCCTAAGCGTATACACATACTCATTCACCTTAGGTCCCGTAGAACGTTCTTTGCCACCGATAGATCCAGTGATCCTCAATTTCTGTTGACAATATTGGGTGACGCTCGGCCAAATCTATCATTCCTTCTAGCGAATCGTTTACTGATTAGGTACTTTTTGAACATGGTCGAGGGGATTCCTTTCACCCTCGACCATCTGATTAGAC
The DNA here is from genome assembly GCA_005239495.1 of Nicotiana undulata. Classification (NCBI taxonomy): domain Eukaryota; kingdom Viridiplantae; phylum Streptophyta; class Magnoliopsida; order Solanales; family Solanaceae; genus Nicotiana; species Nicotiana undulata. Next base: position 158,151 of record ML243234.1, read on the forward strand.
TGTAAAGCCCTTGTCTCTATCGAGGTGGCCCGATTAAACTACAACGTCAATCTTCGAAGTCTTTCTTCGCTAGCATCGACGAAGATAAGGACCGAGGGTGGATGATCCGCTTCGTTCGAGTCAGGACTTCCGACCTGATTCCTGCTGACAAGATGCCATTCCCCGGGGAGTGGAATATGGAGCGTAAGTATTGGTTCGTCGAGTAATTTTCATTAATCAAATGTTTTCTCTTTCATTCAGACTAATTTCCTTCTGATGATGCAGCCATTGAGTGGTACCCCGGTGCGGTTAAGGACCTCCCAGGCTGGGTTCAACAAATAGCCTCCACCTTCACATATGCTGAGCGCATCTAGAGTGACTTGTCCAAAGGCCGATGGGAGGCCAAGGACCATGGTGAGTTTTCATCGTTGACGTATTTGAATCCCTTAGCGAAATATCTCTTAATAACATACTTAACTTTTATGATTATGTAGGCCTTGGAGAAGTTATTTCAATGAGGCCGCCCCCACCTGGCGAAGTAGATACCCCAAAACTTGCCAAGGATAAGACGAGAAAGAAAGAGACGTCGGCGGAGTCCCCAAAACCAAAAAAGGCCAAAGCTCGAAAGTCTGAGGCCAATACAGTAGCCTTAACTCCGGAAGCTGCTGAGAGCCTTCGTGCTGAGGACGAAGAGGATGATCGCTGACTGTTAGTGATCAAAGGAAGATGGAGCACTAATGCTTCAGAGGCTGTTGAGCTGAAGACTGTTGCACCAAAGGCTGCCGATGCGATCCAACCTCGAGTTGAGGAGATTCCTGAAGGGAGCTCGGGAAAAGTCCTCGAGCCAACTTATAACCATAGCCTACCTTGTGCTAAAAATTACTCGGTCGAAGAGCCTGAAGAAACCAACCCCAAAGCTCCTCAAAGGAGGCCCTGATTGATCCACTCGGGGTGATCAACGTGGGTGACCCTCCACAAGGTCCGTCTTTTTCTGAAGGACAGATACAGTATGACCAAGACATGACTCCTGAAGCGAGGTCATCCCACGGGGAGAATGATATCTTCGAAGAATGCCTTGTCGTGATTGAGAAGGGCCCCGACCTTGACGCCTCATTTATCTTCAAAGAGGCTGATAAGCTTCGAAAGCAGGTATGTTCAGTCTTTTAACAAATATGTTTGGGATTTGATTTATGCCTTTCTGACGTCCTTTCTCCGTGACCAGGCCGTGATGCTCTACGGTCAGGCTTTCTCTAAATCTCGGATTGAGCTTGCCCGATGTGAAGATGAGTTTAGGAAGTTCATGCTAGAACATAATGACCTCAAGGACCTGTATGTCAGAAAAGAGAGGGAACTTAACGACCTTCGAGCCTGTTCAGAGAAGGCGTCCTAAGAAAGGGTCGGGTTCATTGAGCAGGTAACATAGCCTTTGTGGGCTTATTCTATGTTTACTTGCTTTTGGTGTCTAACGTTGCAGCTTGATTTTTACAGCTTAAGCAGAAGGATGATCTGGTGGGGCAGCTTCGGGAGGAGCTTAAAGTTAAGGGTGTTGAAACAACGCATGGATGACCTGACCTCCAAAGAGGATACTCTTCGATAAAAGTTGACCTCGGTTGAGCACCAACTTCTGAGTACAAAAGATGAGGGTCGTAAATATAAGGAGCTTCATGCTGAATCGGCCACTGAGTTATCCAAAGTCAAGTCCGAAGTTGATGCACTCATGTCTTTGTGTCGGACTGACGCTGCTGCTGCAAATTCTTGGGCTAAGAAGGTATCTTCTGAAGCCGAGCTCAAGCTAACTCATGACCTCGACCATGTTCGACTGGAATATCGAAGGCAGGCTCTCGAGGAGGTTCATGCCAAAGGTTTTGAACTTTCTGCTGAGATCGAGAAAGTGAAGACCTTAGAAGAAAAATCGATTGCACTGCTCACTTCCGATGAGGATTTTGCTAGTGGATCGGAGAGTGGTGAAGACAAAGTCCCCGAGGGGGAAGATGCCGCCAAAGATCAGGCTTCCGAAAGTCAAGCTTCCGAGGTGTATGTTACACCCCATAGTTTCGTATGTGAAAGCACGTCGTAAGTCAATTGACGTAAGCTCTTAAATGAGATCATCTATATAAAGTAAGTTAATCATGTTAACTTGGAGTTTACAAATATTTATGATCATGGACCGCAAGTACCAAGAGGGTTGGAAGGCTTAGAAGCTAAACCAATTGAAGAAAATAAGTTTCGTCGAAAGTCGACACAATTGGAATGTTATAACATGAACTTTTGGGGTGATACTAGAGTGCTTAACATGATAATAAAGTTATGTTATTAGTTATTTTAGTCTTATGATAGTCTTGTGTTACGTTTGAAGTCAAGCAAGTTGTGGAACAAAAGTCGACAAAAGTTGTCGCAACTTACATTCATAATTTTACTTAAACTTTAGGTCACATGTTACTACGATTTTATACCAATTTACTTGTAATTACAAGGTTATCTACCCAACAAATTGAATATATATGATTCTAGTTTCTAACGCATTAAACCTTTCATCGATACGACATAGGAGTAGAGAGATATTTGCAGTTTCGCGGCACTGAGGAGACATCATAAGTGACAAGTAGGTGTGTCACTAAAGCTTTTTGAGAAATACATTTCGTGTGTTATATGAGGTCTTATTCGAACATATTATATACCAAATTGAAGGTCTAGTAATTTAGTTTCCTACGGTCTTAACCATTCATTTATACGACATCCGAATAAAAAGATATAAGCGTCGGAAGATGGGCCAATGCGAGGGTGCCAAGCTAGCACCTCTTTAACTTTTCAAAAGTTTATATATTGGTTTTAGCTCGTCTCTATATTCAATTTTACATAGAGCCCTACAATATAACACCATAAAAACCTGTCTTAAGATCTCCTCAAGGGTTTCAAAGAGGATTAACATCCGGTGTATGAAATCAAGAAGCGATAACACTAGAACGATCCCTACAATATAAGTATCGCTACCACCTCTCTTTTTCTTTGTAGTTTGAGTTATTGAAAGTACTTCACAGATAATAAAACGTCTACTTTATGTTTTAAGATTTAAATATCAAGGAAGTTTGATACATACATTTCCTAATAGTTAGAACTCACGGGACGGTGATCGAAAGCCGTGAGTTCGAGTTATTCGATTTGTAGTGGACTATTTTTGTGGTCTGTTTCGTGTTGCTTTTGGGCTGTCTATTTTTCTGATGTTTTATGTATTTTTGGAGGATAAAAGGTGTGTAGAAACACCACATAATGATGGAATGTTTTTCTGGTCATTCGTCGTTACATTATTAGGTTGTTTGACACTACTTTTGTTGTCATTTTATGAATGAAGTGATTAGGGTGTGTATGGGTTGTTTTGTGATATATTGTGGTGGAGATAAAGTTGGGAAATAATGCATACATGTTGTTATTGCTTTTTTATTGGTGTTGTTGGTATATGGTATTGGAGGAGGGACTTGTTACAGGGGAGATGCTGCCCAAATTCCACTATCACTCCAAAAAAACCAAACTCTTTACGTAAACGAGCTACTAGTTTAAGTTGCGAACTTAGCCTTTACTCAGCACTGATTTTGAATCTCCTCATGCTTTGGTAGATTGAGTTGAGTTTTTTGAAGAATTTCTTGGAAGGTATTAAGGACTCAATGGAGTTAAGGTATATTAAGGCTCTTCCTTCATTCTTTTGGCATGATCTAAAGTGAAACGAACGTAAACGATACGCTATTTCATAATGAATCTACTCCTAGAAACTAAGGTTGTCCATGTTTTTCTTTCCTTACAAAGTTATTCTAAGAAATTACATATGATCCTTGAGTCCTAGTGAAGTTCATATTGATGGTATGATGTCCATAATGTTAATCAAAGGTGCAACTACCTTACGTCACTCCGAAAGGTTTAGAGTGTGATTCCATGAGTCCAGCATGCATTATGTATAGTATCTATTTTACTCTACCGAGCCGCAATATAGTCGGCCGGTTACGACACCTATTGTACAACCACTGATCAGTTGGGTTTACCGAGTTCCACGTGGACGGGTATGTTTTTACCGAGTCCTCTTCGAGGCCAGGTGCGATATGATGATGATGATGCCCACTGAGGCAGATGTTTTTATAAGATTATGTATATATATATGTATCACGCATTTCATGTTACTATATCTTAGAGGCACTCAGATGCTACAGGTTGTATCTTCTACGTCTCTCTTTACATTACTATTCTTATTTATGTTTTTCTGTCTTACAAACTCAGTACTTTATTCGTAGTGACATCCCTTTTGCCTGGGGACGCTGTGTTTCATGACCGCAGGCCCCGATAGACAGGTTGAGAGTCCTCCAAGTAGGCTATCAGCTCAGCAGAAGATGTTAGTGCGCTTCATTTTCTCCGGAGTTGCTCATTGGGTCAGTATGATTTAGACATGTATTGAGCGGTATGTTGGGGCCCTGTCTTGGCCCTATGATGTTTATGTACTCTTAGAGGCTTGTAGACATATGTCATATACATAAAAGATTGTATGGCCTTGTCGGCCTATGTTCAGTGTACGAGTGATCATGTCAGCCTTGTAGGCTCGTATGTCACATGTATAAGTTTCTATATAATGTTAGGTCGTCCTATGTATAGCATTTCCTTATGTTTTATTTCGGTTATGTCATTATGACCCTTTTGGAAAATTTACCCATGATAGTACGATAAAAAAGATATGTTATGTTGGTACTTGGTTGAGTAAAGTACCGGGTGCCCGTCGTAGTCCTCCGGTTGGGGTCGGGACAAAAGTGGTATCAGAGCAGTTCTATCCTAGGGAAGTCTACAAGCATTGTCTAGTAGAGTCTTGTTTATGAGTGTGTTGTGCACCACACTTATAAACATGAGGCTACATGTCATTTAGGATTGTCACTATTTCTTCTTACTCTAGATCATGTGGTAGAGCTCAGTTGTAAGAATTCAAATTTCCTAAATTCTATCTTATTCATAATATGATGATGCCTACATCTAGAAAGATAGTTGGTAAGAGATTTCATGTGGTTGTGAAAGAGTTGAGTCAAAGGAACTATATTTTACATTATGCTTATGATGAGTAAATATAAGGTCTTCAGTAAATCATGTGTGTACTAAGACGAGTATGCCTCTAGATAAGGATCCTTAAGGCAAAGAATATTTATCCACCCCTATGGTGAAAGGGATAAGAGAATCAGAAGGTAGATACAAATTTCAACAAGTAAAAGAAACATGGTGAAGAAAGGTACGAGGTACCCAGTTTGTGAAGATTAACAGTATTTACAATTCAAGCAGAGAAATATAAACATTTTGAGTTACCTTCAATTGTAACAGAGGTATGTACAATTGACCATACACATCTCAATTATGCCATATAGGAGCTAACAAATATAAATTAAGAGAATGATAGAATATCAGGATCTAGTTGGGGTTAGAGTAACCCAAAATTGTGGATGGATTGTTATCATTATCTAACATTTTTGAAGGGTAGTGCAGGACATGGTAATAGTTCTCATTGGGAGATAGCCAGATGGTGCACTCTAGAATAACACAGTCGGATATGAATACTAGAATGTTCAGAAATTTCAGAAGATAAGCAGTGGAATCCTAAAAGGGATAAATATTTACCTTAATATGACTTCTACCCCTAATAAAAAAAGAGAGAATGTTAGGCAACCCGAAGAGCTAGTGGATGGAGCAAGGGGAGCTAGAAGCAGAAGAATGTCCTGTTGAAATTTTCAGAATAAAGTGATAGACATAAAGGATTATATGGAAATAAGAAGAGAGTTAATAAAGCATTATGAGTAAGATCTGATACGTGGATGACAACGGTAGATCAAAAGAATGACAGTATTACCGAATCTATAGTCAAGGGGAGGAAAAGACGAGAGGTAACAGGCCTTGAGGCAACAAAAGAGCATAGTTCATAAAGTCACATCCTCATTTCGAGAAGTAAGTTTGTGACTCTAACATGATTGCTAAAGAGAAAAGTTCGATACTACAGTAATAGAAATCAGTATGGGCTAGTGAACAAGATAAACTAAAATGAATTAGGGACTGAGTGTTTTTATAATGGTCGGCATCATGAGGATTTTAGATTACGTTCCGACAATAATAGAATGGTCAACAGAAGAAGATTCATGAGAAATTTAGAGGATGGTCATTCATGAAGACGCTTACCTAAAGCTAAAGTTAAGCTTAAGGGACTGTATGTGCCAGTTACACTAAGTGTCACCCTCGTGGGTTAGGAATTTTGTTATCCTTGGTACACAAGGATTACCGCAAGGCAAGTAAGGTCATTGATTATGTGAGAAGATACCAAAGAGGAATAGGTAAAACATCTATAGGTATCTCATCGTAGCACTAAATCTTAGTACTCCCCTAAAGGGGGGAATGTGGAGTGATGTGGCATTAAGTCAGAATTAAGTGGTTCTAGTAACTATAGAATGGTAAAGGAAGAATGTGATATAAATGAGAAAGGGATGAGATTACACTTATTCAACTCCTACGTATATGCTACGATTCCAGAACATTAAGTAAGCACGATCTTAAGGAGAGGAAGTAAGGGTTCCGACCCGGTATGTTATTGATAAATAAGGAGCCACTGCGAGAGGTAAGTAACAAGTTTGTCACGACCCAAACTGGAGGATCATGACTAGCACCCGGGCCATACTTGTTTAGCACTAACGTACATTTTATCTAACCTTATTTATTATATTAAAGGGCCGACGAGATCAATGTAATGGTAGTTATGGATCATGAACAATCAAAAATGAAATATAATGGAATGAACATACATCACATGGGATGACAAGACTTCTAAGAAACTACATATAAGGTACGAGCGACAACGCTTCCATGAAAGACTATACAACAAAAATTAGCCAACAAGGCATACCAAACTATACATGAGTCGACACCTGTCTATGATCCTCTAAAGGAGCATAAGTGATGCAACATTGCCGGAACAGGGCTCCGACATACCCATAATATCTATAACAAAAATGCATACCAAGACCATGACAAGTTCGGAGAAGGGATCTCACCAATAACCGCTGAACTGGGAAGCCTACTGTGGTGGGGGAGCTGCGTCTACCTGTCTATCAGAACCTGCAGCACAACATGCAGCATCCACAAATAAAAAGGACATCGGTATGAATAAAGTACTGAGTAAATAAGGCAGAAAAGCATAAGTAAGAACAGTAATGTAAACAGGGATAGAGTATATACAACCTCTAACATCTGGGTACCTCTGAGGGATACTGACATGAAATGTGTGATACATACATATATATACATAAACTTTAAAAACATACGCCTCTGTGGGAAACATCATCATCATATCGTACTCGGTCGTAATAGGCTCGGTAAAACGTACCCGGCCATGTGGAGCTCGGTAAAATCCAACTGATCAGTGGTTACACAATATGTGTAGTACCCGGCCGACTATAGCGCGGCTCAGTAGAGTAAAATAGATACATACATATTAAAACCCAATTGATCAGTGGTTGCACAATAGGTGTCGTACCCGCCCGACTATAGCGCGACTCGGTAGAGTAAAATAGATACATACATACATACATACATATATATATATATATATATATATATATATATATATATATATATATATACATACATACATACATACATACATACACACACACACACACACACACACACACACATATATATATATATATATATATATATTGTATGTAGGACTCATTGGAATCATATTCTGAACCTTTCGGAGTGACGTAAGGTCGATATTCTCCGTACACGTTATTAGGAATAACTCTTCATCAAGAATCTTATAAGAATCAGGAATTACCAACAACATTGATAACATAAGAATAAGAGAAGCAACCTCAACATCAATTGTTCCATAAGAAGGGAAACAACGTAAGTACTGCTAGATTCTAAGAGTAGAGTATCTTTGGAAGACCGTTCATTGCATTATGTACAATCGGAGTCGTGCAAAAGAAGGGAAGGTATAACCTCACACACCTTGTATATATATACTGCCCAACCTCAAGCTATGCAAATGTCACGACTCCTTAGTCTACAATAAGAGAAACGACACTATCTTTATCATTTAAGCGTCATAACTATTATGTATCAACCACAACATATTTTAGGATGAAACGGACAGAACCTCCCCTATATATATGACTTCACAAAAGTCAAAACAATCACCAAACAGCCCAAACACACCGCAATCTCTTCATACACAAAACGACCACCGTAGTAGTGTCAAACGACCCAGAAATGTTATGACAAACGACTATCCAACCACCCTAAATATATATGGTTTTTATCCACACCCTTACTCCTCCAAAACTCCACAAAACAGTAGTAAAACACGCAGCCCAACAGCAACACAAAATAGTCTGCTACAAGTGAATAACTAGAAGGCACGGCTTTCGATCACCGTCCCGTGAGTTCTTACAAGTATAGAACGAATTACCATGAATTTACAGCAAGAAAAATGGGTGAAAGAGAGAAGTAAATTTACCTTATTTTTTGGATAACTCAGCCCTTATCTTGGTTCTTCAAAGTCTAGGTTTTACCCCCAATTAGAACTTGAAAGGGAGAGAAAATCAATTAGAGTTTGTGGGTAATTTTTGGGAGGACGTTTGCAGGGGTTTAGGTTTGGTAATTTGTGATATATAATGAGGGTTATATTTCAGTAGATAAGTCTTTAAATGGGCTCTTTGGCCGACCCGAAATTGCCTCTTTTTGGGCTCTCATTTAACCAAGTAGGTGACACATCTACTTGTCACCTAGCGGCCTGTCCAGTCTCGCAACAATGCATATATCTCTCTACTCTTATGTCGTATTGATAAACGGTTTAATGCATTATAAACTAGACTCATATATCTTCAAATTTCTGGGTAGATCAGCCCGTAATTCCAAGTAAATTGGGAGAAAATCTTAATAACAGTTGACCTAAAGTTTAAGTTAAATTATGAACATAAGTTGCGACAACTTTTATCGACTTTTATTTCTTAACTTGTTTGAATTAAAGACTTATGATATGGATATTATATGATCCAAATACCTTAAAACACGACCTCTTGAGAATATTAAGCACCCCTAGGTTTACCCAAAAATACGGGTTACAACATCCTTGATTCGTTTAACTTCTAATACTTGTTAATCACCCTTATACACTCTTGTATAATTTAAGACCAATAAGATTAACTTCTCACCATCTCAAAGATAATCTCTTCTCAGATTTACGTCGACTAGCTTATGGCATGAACCAATGTACGTGAATATGGGTTGTAACACCTCCCCCCCCCCCCCTTTAGGGACATTCGTCCTCGAATGTAAGGGTTTATGGGGAGCCTAACTCATCGTGGATTCCAACGGAAGTTTTCGGCCGAGTTTCCCCTATAAAATGGATACTAGACAAACTTGCAAGTAGTTAAACCCAACGTATAGTCTCACAAAGCTATACGAAGCATTATGGATATGTACATTATCTGTATATCACCATTTTGTATTAAGGAAGAGTATTCTCAAGCTACTACTTACCTCATAGAGCCATTTCACCTTCTAATGCGTCATGCGTCCCCCCGGCATCCTCGTTATCTTGAATCTGGATCAAGTAAGGGTATTTAGACTTCATCTCCTCTTCTACTTCCCATGAAATTTCTTCCCTGTTCTTGTTCCTCCACAACACTTTGACGGAAGCTACACCCTTTGTTCTCAGCTTGCGGACTTGACGATCTAATATAGCTATTGGCACTTCTTCATATGATATATCCTCTATAACTTGTACATCTTTTATAGGGACGACTCGAGAAGGGTCTCCAATACATTTCCTCAACATAGATACATGGAATACCGGGTGGACAAGTTCCAATTCGGATGGAAATTCTAACTCATAAGCAACTTGTCCAATTCGTCGAAGAATTTTGTATGGACCGATATACCACGGACTCAGCTTACCCTTCTTCCCAAAACGCATAACACCCTTCATCTATGAGATCCTCAGGAAAACCCAATCACCAACCTCAAACTCCAGATCACGACGTCGGACATCAGAATAAGACTTTTACCTGCTTTGATCCATCTTCAGTCGCTCTTGTATCAGTTTCACCTTCTCAATGGCTTGGTGAATCAAATCTAGCCCATATAGTTCTGTTTCACCGACTTCGAACCATCCAAGTGGTGATCTACATCTCCTCCCGTATAGTGCCTCGTACGGGGCCATTTTAATACTGGAATGGTAGCTATTATTGTAGGAAAATTCTATGAGTGGAAGATGGTCATCCCAATTCCCCTTGAAATCCAGAACACATGCTCGTAGCATATCTTCAAGTGTCTCAGTCTGTCCGTCAGTCTGTGGATGGAATGCAGTGGTGAGATTCACTTGTGTGCCTAAACCCTTCTTAAAAGACCTCCAAAAGTTAGCCGCAAATTGCGCTCCTCGGTCTGATATAATAGATACTGGCACACCATGAAGCCTAACAATATTCTTGATATATAACTTTGCATAATCTTCAGTTGTGTAAGTTGTCTTAACTGGCAGAAAATGGGCATATTTTGTAAGTCAATCAACTATCACCCATATGGAGTCAAACTTATGATAAGAGCGAGGTAATCAAATAATGAAGTCCATATTAATCACCTCCCATTTCCAGGCCGGAATTTCTATATTCTGAAGCAATCCACTGGGTTTCTGATGTTCGATTTTTACTTGTTGACAACTAGAACGCTGGGCTACAAATTCTGCAATAGACTTCTTCATGTTATCCCAACAATACTGCTCCTTAACATGTGATACATCTTTGTCGATCCGGTATGGATGGAATATCGGGATTGATGAATCTCATTCATAATCTTCTCTCTCAACCCTGCCTCATCAGGCACACATAACCGGCCCTGGTATCTCAGTGCCTCATCCGCTCCGATCTCAAAAGCCATAATTTTACATTATTGAATGCCTCTCTCAATCATACTAAGGTAGGATCTTCATATTGATGTGCTTTTACCTCGGCTACCAAGGATGATTCTGATGTATTCTGTACAGTAACCCCTCCGTCATCAGAGTCTAACAATCTAATTCTCATAGCTAGATGATGAAGGTCTTTAGTCAACCCATGTCTACCTGCTTCAGTGTGTACTAAGCTTCCCATTGACTTACGACTGAGAGCGTCTGCCACAACATTGGCTTTACCGGGATGGTACAATATCTTGACATCGTAATCTTTCGGTAATTCAAGCCACCTACGCTGCCTCAAATTCAACTCCTTTTGCTTGAAGATGTATTGTAAACTCGTGTGATCTGTGTAGATGTCAACATGGACGCCGTATAAGTAGTGTCGCCATATGTTCAAAGCATATATTACTGCAGCCAATTTCAAATCATGGGTCGGGTAATTCTTTTCATGCTTCTTCAATTGTCTTGATGCATAAGCAATCACCTTCCCATATTGCATCAATACGCACCCCAAACCTATACCTGAGGCATCACAATATACCACATAACCTTCTGTTCCTTCTGGGAGAGTGAGCACTGGTGCAGATGTCAATCGATTCTTTAAATCCTAAAAACTTCGTTCACAAGCGTCTGACCGCTGGAACTTAGTAGCTTTTTGTGTTAACTTAGTCAATGGTGATGATATAGAGGAAAACCCTTCTACAAATAGCCTATAATATCCTGCTAGCCCCAGGAAGTTGTGGACTTCTTATGGGGTGGTAGATCTCGGCCAATTCTTTACTGCATCGATCTTTTGAGTGTCGACACTAATACCCTCGTCAGATATAACATGGCCAAGGAATGCTACTGAGTTCAGCCAGAATTCACATTTGGAGAGCTTAGCATATAACTTACGATCCTGAAGCTTCTGTAATACTATCCGCAAGTGGCCCGCATGTTCCGCCTCCGAATGAGAATACACCAAAATGTCGTCAATGAATACGATCACGAACACATCAATATAGGGCCTGAATACAGTATTCATGAGATCTATAAAAGTTTTTGGGGCATTTGTTAGCCCAAACGACATCACCAAGAACTCAAAGTGCCCATATCTTGTCCGGAAGGCCGTCTTTGGAATATCCTTCTCCTTAACCCTCACCTGATGATACCTTGAACATAAGTCAATCTAGACGGATAAGTGCATTAGTCAACATTCGAGGACGAATGTTCCAAAGGGGGAATGATGTTACACCCCATGTTTTCGTACGTGAGAGTACGACGTAAGTCAATTGATGTAAGCTCAGAAATAAGATTATATTTGAAAGCATATAAAGTAAGTTAATCATGTTACCTTAGAGGTTACAAATATGGAAGATTATGAACAACAAGTACAAAGAGGGTTGGAAGGTTCAGAAGCTAAAGGAATTGAAGAAAACAATGTTTCGTCGAAAGTCGACAAGATGTGAATGTTATAACATGTACTTTTGTGGTGAGACTAGGGTGCTTAACATGATAAGGAGGTTATGTTAGGAATTAGTTTATTCTTATGATAGTCGTGTGTTATTTTTTTTGTCAAGCAGGTTGTGGAACATAAGTCGATGAAAGTCATCACACGTTACATTCATAAGTCTTACTGAAAATTAGGGTCAAATGTAACTGCGATTTTCTTCCAATATACTTAGATTTATTGGTTTTTCACCCATAAAATTGAATCTTTGAGTCTATTTTCTAACTTATTAAACCGTTTATGAATACCACATCGAAGTAGATAGATATATGTATTTTTGCGAGACAGCGCAGGCTGCTAGGTGACAAGTAGGTGTGTCACCTACTTGATTAAATGAGAGCCCAAAAAGAGGAAATTTCGGGTCGGCCAAAGAGATTATTTAAGTTCTTATATCCTTCAATATAACCCTCATTATATATCACAAACAACCAGACCTAAACCCCTGCAAACTTCCTCCCAAAAATTACCTACAAACCCTAATTGATTTTCTCTCCCTTTCAAGTTCTAATTGGGGGTAAAACCTAGAATTTGAAGAACCAGGATAAGGGTTGAGTTATCCAACAAATACGGTAAGTTTACTGATCTCTTTCATCCATTTTGTCTGTTGTAAATTTATGGTAATTCGTTATATACTTGTAAGAACTCACGGGACGTGAGTTCGAGTTATTCACTTGTAGCAGACTGTTTTGTGACTATTTTGTGTTGCTGTTGGGCTGCGTATTTTACTACTGTTTTGTGGAGTTTTGGAGTAGTAATGGTATTGGGAAACACCATATATATTTATGGTCGTGGCTTGGTCATTCATCGTAACATTTCCGGGTCGTTTGACACTACTACGGTGGTCATTTTGTGTATGAAGAGATTGCGGTGTGTTAGGCTGTTTTGTAGTATTTTATGGTGTATATAAGGATGGAAAATAATGTATATATGTTTTTGTTGTTGTGTTCTTGTGATGTTGGTGTTATCTTGAATTTTGAGGAAGTAAGGATTATAGGGGAGATGTTGTCCGTTTTTATACAAAATAAGATTGTTGTTCATTATGCAATAGTTGTACTTTTCGTAACTTAATGATAGTATTATTATCGCTGTTGTATATTAAGGTGTGAAGAGGAGAGTTCAAATTGGTGACTGGAAAGATTGTGATAAGGTATGTTAAGTCTAATCCTTCATTCTTTTGGCATGATCTAAAGTGAAACGAACGTAAACGATACGCTATTTCATAATGAATCTACTCCAGCAACTAAGGTTGTCCATGTTGTTCTTTCCTTACAAAGTTATTCTAAGAAAGTATGTATGATCCTTGAGTCCTAGTGAATTTCATATTCATGGTATGATGTCCATAATGTTAATCGAAGGTGCAACTACCTTACGTCACTCCGAAAGGTTTAGAGCGTGATCCCATGAGTCCAGCATGCATTATATATAGTATCTATTTTGCTATACCGAGTCGCGCTATAGTCGGCCTGGTATGACACTTATTGTGAAACCACTAATAAGTTGGGTTTTACCAAGCTCCACGTGGCCGGGTAATATTCTACCGAGCCTTATGATGGCCGGGTATATTTTTACCGAGTCCTCTCCGAGGTCGGGTACGATATGATGATGATAATGCCCACAGAGGCTAATGTTTTAAAAAAAATTATGTATATATATGTATCACGCATTTCATGTCATTATCTCTCAGAGGCACTCAGATGCTACACATTGTATCTCATATATCTCTCTTTACATTACTGTTCTTATTTATGTTTTTCTGCCTTACCTACTCAGTACTTTATTCGTGCTGACGTCTCTTTTGCCTGGGGACACTGCGTTTCATGCCCGCAGGTCCCGATAGATAAGTTGACAGTCCTCCTAGTAGGCTATCATCTCAGCGGAAGATGTGTTGGTGCGCTCCATTTGCTCCGGAGTTTCTCATTGGGCCAGTATGATTGGGACATGTATTGACTGGTATGGCAGGACCCTGTCCTAACCTTTATGATGTTTATGTACTCTTAGAGGTTTGTAGACAGATGTCAAGTACATGGATACATGTCCTTTTTGGCCTATGTTTTGTGTTTACAAATGATTGTCAGCCTTATAGGCTTGTATGTCACATGTATAAGTTTCTATATGATGTTAGGTCGTACTACGTCTAGCATTTCCTTATGTTTTATTTCGGTTATGCCATGATGACCATTTTGGCACATTTACCCATGGTAGTACGATAAGAAAGATATGTTACGTTGGTACTCGGTTGAGTAAAGTACCGGGTGCCCCTCGCAGCCCTCCATCATCCCCTAATTCTAAGTACATTGGTAGAAATGCTCATCTACATTTGACCTAATTTTCAGCATATTTGTGAATGTAACTTGTGATGATCTTTGCCAACTTTTTGTTTCACGACTTGCTTGACTTCAAAACGTAGCACAAGAAATTCATACGACAAAAATAACTCGTAGCATAACCTCATTATCATGTAATGAACCATAGTCTCACCCTAAAGTGCATGTTATAATATTACAAACTCGTCGACTTTCGACAAAACTTATTTTCTTCAATTGGTTTAGCTTCTAAGATTTCCAACCCTCTCGGTACTCGTTATTCATGATCTTAAATATGTGTAACCTCCAAGGTAACATGATTAACTTACTTTATATGTTTCCAAATACAATCTTATTTCTGAGCTTACATCCATTGACTTACGACGTACGCTCAAAGTAAATAACCCAAGAAAAATTATGCGAGATATTGATATGAGAAGGGGCCAACGAGTAGTTATTAGTTGATTCAGGAAGAGCCTAGTTATGGATATACCAGAGGTTACAGATAAATCAACAGATCGTGCAAGATAAACATAGTAAAACCCAATATAGTGAATTCAGCCTCGTAGCAATGTCATTATAATACTTGATATATATTCAGATAGGTGTTGGGATAGTTAAGGGTAACGTATGAGTACTATAGAAATAAAAGAGAGTGCTACTGGGAAGATAATCAAAACTTTAGTTCGTAAGCAACCTTATAAGTACAAGGGCTTGGAGGTAAGTAACTATGGAAAATTATAGACGAGGAAGGACATCAAAAATTCCGTTGAGTATGCGATATAATGAGCTCGCAGCCTTACGAAAGTATGAGGATCCTCCCTAAGTACTACAATGAAAGACTAGCTGAGGAAATAAGGAAGAAGGCTTCAACCTAAGCATAGTAACTTGAAGAAGAAATGGTCGTGTAAAAACGGTCTCACTAAAACATTGTATGCACTCCCTAAGAAAGTGGCATCTATCATGACTAATGAACAGGAAGTAAGTGATATTCGACATCATATGGGTTACATGGAATTCTTGTATTCGTAAACGCCAAGATAAACCAAGTATGCACGCAACAAAAGGTAGAAAGACCAGGAAAAGTAATATCTTACATTTAAAGAAAGATGACAAGGAATGAAATGAATTATTTGACCAATGATCCAGAGTTAGTTACGTTATGAACGCACTTAAGATTTCAGAATATTATCCATGCAGCATATAGGTTGACAATCATACAGCCATAGAAGACTTCGGTATAAGCTAAAAGAAAGAATTAAGTCCAGGTCATAGGCAAAGTGTTGAATTATGGTATCATGGATATTCCATAGCTTCCATGAAAGGCAAAAGTAATAACTAATACCATGCGCCGCAGATCGTAAGATAGCTTAAACCTACTTAAAGGCTAAGATAGAAGAGGAAACTAAAGAGTTACATCAGCTAAATGAATTAGGAGTCTGATTATTAGACCACGATGAGTAAAGAAATCGCGGTTCAGTACATTGTAGAATCACTCTTAATATCAGAGGTGCAAGAGTGATAGTAAAACAGTCATATTCTATAACGCCTCTATGATAAGTCCAGTTAGAGAAGTACTAGCCTCATAAGAAATTAGTATGAAGCTCAAACCGTATTATGTATGCACCAGAGGTGCAAGTATTATAACAGAGCTTCAAGTTGTGGATGTGAATTATACCTATATGGAAGGAAGATCATGAAAGAGGTAGAAGATGTGAGTACGAGATTTGAAGGTAAGTAAGGTAAAGGACATACGAGATTCTCAAAATACATAAGGTTGTGAATAGTCCATACTTCGGATAGAAGGCTAGAAGCACGAGGATTCATTATCCAGGAATGATAGTGGCATCATCAGTGGCATATCATACAGCCTATGGTTTCTAGGTATCGAGAGGCCTAGGTATGAGAATAAAAGAAGATCTAGAGACGATGTGATGTCTCTCTTGATGTTCCAAAATAACATAAGGAAATCTATGGTGCAGGTTGCATGACAGAAGGTAGCAACAGTTACGAGATTGCAAGGATTCCGACCACAAGTCATGGTATGAGAAAGAGACCTAACCGGGGGGGATGCCAAGGCCTTTGGATTTATTCACAAAATAGTTGGCTAGATGGCAAGGACAGTATTAAAACCATCTGTAAGAGCTATCAGTGCACCAGTCAACATTCGAGGATGAATGTTCCAAAGGGGGGAATGATGTTACTGTATTGGTAAAAATAGTCTTCACACGTGTACTAATTATGATGACTAAGCAATCCATGTGGAGAAATAAAAACATGACAACTGACGAGACTTTACAAAGAGGTACGAGGCAAAGAGGAATGAAACAGCATACCCACGAGGTAATCAGACACGGCAATCTCAATCTAATTGAAGAGATGAAGAGACATGGTCAAAATGAATCAAGGCAGAATAAAGGGCAGATTCGAAGATCTTCAATCAATTAGCCAAACGTTACATAATCTTCACGCAACAGTTACGATTAATCATTGTAACGTTACATTAATGCCATTATTAGTCATTAATGCTCAATCACTGAAAAGAGCAGATGTTATATTAAGAAATTCCCTATATAAGGGAGTAAAATATAACTTGAAAGGACACGTTCGAACCACTATTGAAATATACTTACTTTTACGCATCTTTGCTGATTTGTATTTACGAATCTATTTACAATTATTTGCATATTCTCTTGATTATCAGAAACTCGAGTTCTTCTTAAAATAGATTTGGCAAAGAATCAAATTCTTTGGTTAAACAAATTGGTTCTGTTACCGGGAATCTGATAATCTCTGTTTTTTCTCAAACAACATTATGTGAATTACGTCGAATGTCAATGACAAAAACCAACAGAGAATTGGAACTCCAGTTCCATCACCTTCAAGATCCCCACGAGGCTTAAGGGAACAATCCTCAGAGATATCTATGACTCAAAACAATGATCGCAATGGAAATGAACAAACAGGAGAACAAGACCCTGTAAAACAAATGGTTGGGGACTATGTTAATGAAGCCTTACAGGCTTTCATCAGGGGGCTACCAGCTGTATCACCTACACCTCCTCCTAACAGCACTGCAACTGTGAAAAATCCTCAATCCGGATTAGCGAACTCAGGAAGAGAGGCACACCGAATGAGTCTCTCGAAACAAGACCAGGTATGTACAATAATTTAGAATTACAATCTTTATTACTAACCTTGCAGAAACAAGTGAAGGAACAAAACGATCGAATCGAACAAATTCCTGGAGTACCACATGTCATCAAGGGAATTGACGTTGATAGATATTCTCAACAACCTTGGAATCCAAGTGCTGCACCCTTGCCTATTCCCAAGAAATTCAAATGCCTGATATTCTCAAGTACGATGGGACAACCGATCCACGTGATCATGTAACTGCTTTTAATACAGGAGTAAAAGGAAATGATCTGACTAAACAAGAAATTGAATCAGTATTGGTCAAGAAGTTCGGAGAGACACTCACCAAAGGAGCACTAACATGGTATTCTCTTCTACCTGAAAATTCTATTGACTCTTTTGCTGAGCTTGCAGATTCTTTTATAAAAGCACATTCCGGTGCATAAAAAGTCGAAAAAAGAATGGAAGACATATTCAAAATAAAACAAGGAGACGCAGAGTTGCTCCGTGAGTTTGTAGACAGGTTTCAACGAGAAAGAATGATGCTACCAAGGGTACCTGACAATTGGACAGCAATGGTATTTGCAAGCAATTTAAATGATAGAAGCTCAAAAGCCACGACATGCAACGATGTCTATAACAGGTACAACATCAAGTTACGAATAGAAGAAGACACCATTGCTCAATCAAGAGCTGAAGATCGAACCAGTTCTAGACGCTCCGAACCAAAAAGGAGAACAAGTAAGAACAGGTATGATCCATATATGGGACCTTCAGGACCAGAAACTCGTTCCAAGTTTGAAAACACACTGTCAGAATATAAACCATCAAATAGAGATACGAGCTCATCCTCATCAAGATCCAGAAAGGATCGGGATTGTAAGTGCTTCTGAATTAATTACAGTACTTAGAAACACGGGCGATAAAGTCCCAAAGAAATGAGATCAAATCCAAATAGAAGGAATCCAGACTTTTGGTGCCAATTCCATAACGATCATGGACACAGAACATCATATTGCAGGTTATTGCAAGGTGAGGTAGAACAGTCATTAAAACAGGGCTATCTAACAGAGTTGTTTAGTGAAAAAGGTAACCAGGCATATATGAAGAACAGGCAAGATCCCGCAAAGCCACCGTCTCCGAAGAGAACGGTAAATGTGATACACGGAAGAGAAGAGGTGAACGAAGTAGTTTGCAAAAGAACAACCAAATTCACAATTACACACGGGAAGCGGATTCGTGAAGCCATGGAAGCAGATAATATATCATTGGGCGACGCAGATGTCAATGGACTGTTGCTTCCTCATAACAACGCACTAGTAATATCCCTACTTATACATGACACTAACATAAAGAGTGTTGGTTGATCCAGGTAGCTCAGTCAATATCATTTTATTGAGAGTTGTGTAAGAAATGCTAATGGAGGATCAGGTAATCTCAAAAGCATGAGCCTTATCTGGGTTTGACAACTCTACAGTAATAACAAAAGGAGAAATTGAGATTAGTACCTATGCGGAAGGAGTAATCAAAAATACGAAATTCCAAGTCATTGATACTGATATGGCTTACAACGCAATCATGGGGAGACTATAGATCCATGATATGGAAGCAATACCATCTACTTTACATCAGGTAATTAAATTCCCTTCCAAATGAGGAATTCAACAGATTCGAGGTGATCAACAGACCTCAAGGAATATAAACTCAGTGGTACACTCTAACAAAAAGGAGGTATAGGAAGAATCAAAATATGAGGAAATCACCCAAATAGGTACGGAAGAACATAGCCACGAAAAGGTGAACCAAATCACCACAGAGGCAACATCAAAACATACGGACATGGATTCCAGACCCGATGTCATTCAAGATCCAATGGAAGACGAGCATATCAAAACAACTACTGAGGAGCTCGAAGCTATCCCACTGTTCGAACAGGAGCCTGAGCAAAAAGTTCATATAGGCACGAGGTTAAGCCCCGTGAAAAGAGGTAAGTTAATTAAATATTTAAAAGCTAACGCAGATTGTTTCTCTTGGTCCCATTCAGATATGACAGGTATACCTCCAGAAGTGATGACTCATAAACTAAATGAAGATCCATCCTTCGTGCCTGTCAAGCAAAAGAAAAGAAAGCAAGGTCCATTCAAGAACTAAGTGATCGATGAAGAGGTACATAAACTCTTGAAAATTGGTTCAATACGAGAGGTAAAATATCCTAATTGGCTAGCTAATACCATAGTGGTACCCAAAAGGAATGGTAAATGGAGAGTATGCGTAGATTACACAGATTTGAATAAAGCATGCCCTAAAGACTCATTTCCATTACCGCACATAGATCAAATGATTGATGCCACTGCATGTCATGAATTGTTTAGCTTTCTAGATGCGTACTCTAGTTATAATCAGATAAAAATGGATCCCTCAGACGAGGAAAAAACTTCCTTTATTACAAATAGGGGGACTTATTGTTACAAAGTCATGCCTTTTGGCCTGAAAAATGCTGGAGCCACGTATCAAAGGCTAGTGACCAAGATGTTCCAGGAACATCTGTGAAACAATGGAAGTATACATTAATGACATGCTGGTGAAATCAACACAAGCAGAAGATCATTTCCAGCATCTTTCGATCACCTTCGAAATCCTGCGCAGGTATACCATGAAATTAAATCCAGAAAAATGCGCCTTTGGCATTGAATTAGGTAAGTTTTTGGGTTTACTTGTATCAAATAGAGGTGTAGAAGTAAATCCTGCTCAAATTAAAGCTATTGATGAAATACCTGATATACTTACGAGCAAAAAAGAAGTTCAAATACTAACAAGAAGAATTGCAGCCTTAGGAAGATTCATCTCCAGGTCTTCGGAGAAGAGTTTTAAATTCTTTACTGTCCTAAAAAAGCAGAATCAATTCGAATGGACTGAAGAATGCCAACAGGCTCTCAAAGATCTGAAGGCCTATCTATCAAAACCCCCGTTTCTATCTAAACCAAAGGAGGGGGAAATGCTGTATGTTTATCTTGTCGTTGCAGAAATTGCCTTAAGTGCAGTATTAGTAAGAGAAGACAAAGGTAAAAAATATCCAATTTATTATGTAAGCAAGTCTTTATTAGATGCTGAAACTAGATATCCTCATCTAGAAAAGTTAGCCTTAGCTCTAATCATGGCAGCTAGAAAGTTAAGACCGTACTTTTACTGTCACCTAATTACTGTTGTAACCTCATATCCACTGAGAAATATTTTGCATAAACAAGAGTTATCAGGGAGATTAGCTAAGTGGGCAATAGAATTAAGCGAACATGACATAATATATCAGCCTAGGATTGCAATAAAGTCTCAAATTTTAGCTGATTTTGTCGCTGATTTTAATGCTAGCATAATCCCTGAAGTGGAAAAACAATTACAAATCTTCAACGGGGCTAATCCAGGAATATGAACCCTATTTACTGACGGCTCTTCTAATATAAAAGGAGTTGGTTTGGGAATCATTCTAATATCACTTACGGGTGAGAAGATAAGACAAACTATTAAATGTTATCCCATAACTAACAATGAAGCAGAGTACGAAGCTGTCATTGCAGGGCTTGAACTAGCACGAGAACTCTCAATTGAGCAGATCGTGATCAAAAGTGACTCTCAACTAGTGGTAAACCAAATACAGGGGACTTATACCGCTAGAGAGGCTCGAATGCAGCAATATCTGGAAAAGGCACGAGACCTAGTAAGACAATTCCAATCATGGAAGGTTATGCAAATACCCAGGGAGGAAATTGCATAAGCGAATGCATTGGCTAACCTCACAGCAGTTACCGACGTAACGAATAAAGACAATGCAATTGTGATACACTTATTTCATTCAGAAATCGACCGGGATAAAAATGAGGTAACATTTAACAATTTAACCTGGGATTGGAGAAACGAAATTATAATTTTTTTTGCAGAATGGTACGTACCTGAAGATAAAAAACCAACTCAAGCACTTCGCCGGAAAGCTGCACGGTACTGCCTAGTTCGTGATACTTTATACCACAAAATGTTTGGAGGTCCCCTAGCAAAGTGACTTGGACCCAATCAAATGGAGTACGTGATGAAGGAAGTACACGAGGGACACTGCGAAAACCACGCAGGAGCGAGATCCTTAGTCAAAACCCTAATTAGAGAAGGGTACTATTGGCCTAAAATGGAAGAGGACGCTAAGAATTTCGTAGCTAAATGCGACAAATGCCAACGATATGCTAACAATATGCATCGACCAACAGAATTACTCCACCCAGTGGTGTCACCGTGGCCATTCATGAAATAGGCATGGATATAGTGGGACCTCTTCCCCCAGCTAAAGGAAAGGTACGGTTCTAACTCGTGTTAACAGATTATTTCACAAAATGGGTGGAGGAAGACGCTTTTAAACAGGTGCGAGAAAAAGAAGTGAAAAACTTCATATGGCGACACATAATATGCCGCTTTGGAATACCAAAGGAGATCGTATGTGACAATGGCCCGCAATTCATAGGCTCACAAATCACAGAATTCTTCGAAAGTTGGAAAATCAAATGAATCAGTTTATCACCATATCACCCCGTGGCTAATGGACAAGCCGAGTCAACAAACAAAGTCATTGTCAACAACTTAAAGAAACGGTTGGAAAAAGCCAAGGGAAACTGGCCTGACGAGCTACCGGCAGTATTATGGGCTTACAGAACTACTGCAAAAATAGCCATGGGAGAAACTCCATTCACGCTTGTTTATGGTTCAGAAGCTTTAATACCGGTGGAAACCGGCGAACCAAGCACGAGATTCACAACTGCAACGGAGGAAACAAACAACGACGAGTTGAGAACAAATCTGGATTTGCTTGAGCAAAGGATAGAAGCTGCATTAATACGTATGGCAGCCCAAAAACACATAATAGAGCGATATTACAACAGAAAAGCTCACCTCAGATATTTCAAAATTGGGGAATTCGTTCTTAAAAAGTCTTCCAATTGACAAAGGAAGTCGCTGCAGGAAAACTAAATCCAAATTGGGAAGGACTTTACAAAGTCTATGGCATTGCTGGAAAAGGCGCTTATGAGCTAGAGACTATGGATGGAAGAATCTTACCAACAAGCTGGAATGTTGTTCATTTGAAGAAGTATTACTTCTAAGAAAAAGGAATACCCCCGGTCAGGTATCTTTATGTTCGATTTTACTTTTGTACAGTTAAAATTATACTAACCATTTTAGATAATAGGCAAAAAGATAACCCATAACCAGATGATGATATTAGACCTGCGTAGACACGAGGAAGTAACTGAATTCCCGGTCTAGGGTTACAACTTCCTGATGGGCGTTTTTAAGGGTTAAGAAGTCATCATCTAAACTATATACCTTCGAGTCCCGTATGTTTTTTCCTTTTCAGGAAAGGGACCACAAGGAAGGAATAGTCAAGTGCTCGAGATTTCATTCTTCAAAGATCAAACACTTGGGGGACTTTATAGTATGGAAGGAAAAGAAGAAGCAAAGAAGACTATCAAAAATGTCAAAGCTCAAAGCCTGAAGATCCATCTTTCCAACAAGTCAAGTGTTATGAGCAAAATCAAAGAGCCAAAGACAAAAACAAAAAGCCTGATTCGGAAACCTTCAAAACATATTCGTAAATGTAAACGAATGTTTAGGTTAAAGGCAGAATGCTAGTTACGGGTAAAAATGCATATCTTTGTACTTATTCAAAAACTGTTGTAAACAAAAACAGTTATGGGTAAAAATTCATACCCTTGTATTTATTCAAAAACTGTTGTAAACAAAAACAGTTATAGGTAAAAATTCATATCCTTGTATTTAGTCAAACTATTGTAAATAAAAATAGTTATACCCTTGTATTAATTCAAAAACACTGTTGCAAAAGAAAAACAGTAACGGGTACAAGTTCATACCCTCGTGTTTATACCAAATCTGTTGTAAGAAAAACAGTTACAAAAGAGTTATGGACGATACTCAAACACATGTAAAATGTTACGAAAGTTCGAAATAATACAAAGACTTTCTTCAAAACATTGTTAAGAAAAACATGTGAAATTCCTATCTCTCTTTTGTACATTTACACCATTATGAAGTTGAGACGTCTTCTTCATTAAGTGTCGATCAAAAAAGGTCCCTCTTTTATAAATCGTGCTTATTACGAAAAGGTACGATAAATCTAAGCATTTTTCAATGCGAAGTCCAAAACTAAGGGGTAAACCAAAAACCTCAAACGAAAGCATGCAAAGACTTAAGAGTGAAACAAAAACTCGAAGAAATCAAAAGTCGTGCTAATATTAATATTGATATATTTCGGCAAAAAACTAAGTATTAACTTAGTCTAAGCCGGATTTGTTTATACAAAAGTTGCCCCTAAGTTGTCAGTTGGGGACTTACAAAGGATCAAACTTTACCCCCAATGGGACCGGGGGTAACCACCAACTGCTCCAAATTAAAAAAAAAGGATCAAATTCCTTAAACTCTTTCACTAGATTGGGGGTTGTCTTCACTGGCAGGAGGAGCGGCTTGAGATGGCGAGGCTTGTGCAGCAGCTTCATCAGGGACCTCAACTTCAGGTGATGAGAAGTTCTGACTTTGCCGCGACTTTTCAATCGTCTCTTTGGTCTTGCCTATTTCAACTTCCACGTCAAAATTCTCTTGGCCCATTTCCGTCAATGTGCCAAGCCGGGCATTCAAGTAAGCCCAACTAACATCGACAGCTGTTTTGTCCTCAAGAGCCTCGTATTCCTTCTCCCATTGTTTAGCTTCAGCTCTTAGCTCATCTCTCTCAGCCACGGTAGCATCATGGGAAGCCTGCAAAGGAGCAAGAGATCTTTCCAAGAACTGGATTTTATCTGAAGAGTTACGGAGGTCTTCTTGGGCTTGGGTGAGAAATTGTACAAGTTCACCCGAGTATGCCTCCTTCTGATCCAACAATGCCTTCAGGCTCCTAATCTCTTAAGTGGCATGGGAAAGCTGCTCCGCAAAAGAAAGACTCCACGATACTTTTGTCCTTACCTACTTGATTCGAAGACGCCTTCTCTATGGCCAGTTCTGCTGTAATAACTCTAACATGTTGCTCCAAGGTACACTTTTCATCCTCCGTTGCCTCCATATCAAGCTGTAAACTCTCGTACTGCTCCTTCCAATTGTTAGCCACAGTATGGAAGTCATTCGATGATTGCTCCACTTGAACGATTCTCTTCATTAAATTTGTGCCTATAAGGTTGATCTACATAAAAGGATAAGTCAGGTACGGTAAAAATATACACAAATACATATGAACGAAGAGCAAGTTTACCTTTAGGGACGAGTGCACAATCTCGTTCATCCAAGTTAAGGAGTTGTGGCTTTCCATCTTAGACTTCTCAATCAAGCCTATCAAGGGTTTTAACCATACATCAGCATGGCCTGACTTTTTCAAGAGGTTGCCCGCCGCAGGAACCTCTATCGTAACTTGCTTCATCACCCCCCTGCTGGAAAACCCTACTTCAACAGAAGAAGGCACGGAAGTGGGGGCGGGTGAAGGAGCTATGGGCGGAGTAGGCTGAGGAGCAGAAACAGCAACGGGAGCAATAAACGAAAGTTTCGCCGAAGCAGGAGGAGAGAAAAAATCAAGAGGGGCTTCATCAGAAACGGTACCAAAACCTTGTCGGAATAGGTGATCAATGGACTCACGAACAGGATAGGGAGTTGCATCTTTGGTAGAGGAAAGTTCTGATTCAGGCACGGGAGGATCAGCAACGAGTGCAGATTCATCATCAGAGACGACCCTTCTCCTACGTGACCTATGGACCATCGAACCCTCCTCATGTTCTTCTTCATCCTCCAAGGTCCTGGACCCACTTGCCTTTCATTTCGACGAAGAGGAACCAACAATGATCTCCTAAGCCTTATCCAAGGACAGCTTTGAAGCGGACACAGCCGCAGCAGAAATTCCACGAGTAGGAAACCCTACCAAATGAAAGGGATCAGATAAAGCTCAAAAAGGGAAGAAGTAAAAAAAACCTCAGTTACCATGGGTTTTCACCTTCCATCTAAACCTCGAAGAGAGGTACTTCCACGAACGTTCTTCTGAAGGAGCGATTAACAAAAGTTTTTCTACCCAATCATGAAAACCGGAGACATTCTCGACGGTTCCCGTGGTTGTTGCAAAAGAAAAAGAAACAGTCACGGTACCAATAGTTTGTCAAAAGCAAAGAAAAGGAAAGTGAGCAAAACTGTACTCACATGCAAAGTTCCATTTCACAGGGAAGGGGAGATTTTCTTCACCTACTAAACCTGCAGTAGGGACAGCAACACACCGTACATACCACCCTCTATCCTTGTCATCATCTGGAGTAACTAACACCCTTTTACTCCTAGCCGCGAGAGTAAACACTCCTTGGCGGAACAGTATTGGAGAATATAGGTGAATAAGATGATGAAAAGTAAAAGGTACAGAAGCTAAATTGGCCAAATACCTAAGGCACGCAACTACTCGCCAAACAAGAGGACCAACTAGTCCCAAGCAAACTTTGAAGAATCGACAAAACTAATTAATAACAGGGTCGATGGGAGGCTTGAATCCTAATGTGAAGGGATAAGTATAAACATAAGAATACCCAGTCCTATAAGAGGTTATTCTTTGGTTATCGTTAGGAACTACAACAGGAAAATCAGGCTTCCAACAATAATCCATGCGTACGAGTGACACTAAACCCTCTACTATTTGGGTAGGATAAAGGCCAGCACTATCATGTGATGACATGGAAGAAATATGCTCACTCATGGCCTCACTATCCTTGGTAAAAGAATACTCGACAGGGACTATCTCATCGACTCTTGGCTCACGAAGCGGTTCATTGTGTTATCTACTCTTTGATGAAGATCTAGAAGCCCTAGCCCTCGAAGAAGACAAAGAAACAGTAGACCTAGAAGAAGGTGGAGGAGTAATATGAGAAGAAGAAGAAGAACCCCTGGAAGGTGTAGAATTTAAGCTCCTAAGTATACCACCCCTCCTACTCCGTGTTGGAGCAGAAGAAGGAGTCAATGCATCTACAATGATGACCTTTTTGGACTGCTGGTTTGAAGAAGACATGTTTACAAAAAGGAAGAATTTACAAATAAAGGAAGAAGGTTAGAAGTTTTTTGTGAAAGTAAAGAAAAGAAAAGGGGTATTTATACTCGAAGACGACCGTCAAATGGAAAAAACAATGATGTGAAAGTCATAATTGAAGTTGTCACCTCGTGACTGATGCAGCCGCAAAAAGCTCTAAAAGGCACTGAATAGTTGCAAAACGAATCCGAGAATGCCACGTGGCACGGGCATTAAATGGAAGTGACAAGCGACGTATACGTTCGGAGACGGATGCAATGGTACGAGTGAAGCGGCGGCAAAATATTCCCGCCACAAATGAGTATCCACTTACCAACTATTTAATCGATAAATAAATGGTAAGTGGGGGACTATCTGTATTGGTAAAAATAGTCTTCACACGTGTACTAATTATGATGACTAAGCAATCCATGTGGAGAAATGAAAATATGATAACTGGATGAGACTTTACAAAGAGGTACGAGGCAAAGAGGAACGGAACAACATACCCACGAGGTAATCAGACACGGGAATCTCAATCTAATTGAAGAGATGAAGAGACACG
The DNA here is from genome assembly GCA_005239495.1 of Nicotiana undulata. Classification (NCBI taxonomy): domain Eukaryota; kingdom Viridiplantae; phylum Streptophyta; class Magnoliopsida; order Solanales; family Solanaceae; genus Nicotiana; species Nicotiana undulata. Next base: position 185,649 of record ML243234.1, read on the forward strand.
GTCAAAATGAATCAAGGCAGAATAAAGGGCATATTCGAAGATCTTCAATCAATTATCCAAACGTTACATAATCTCCACGCAACAGTTACGATTAATCATTGTAACATTACATTAATGCCATTATTAGTCATTAATGCTCAATCACTGAAAAGAGTAGACGTTATATTAAGAAATTACCTATATAAGGGAGTAAAATAGAACTTGTAAGGACATGTTCGAACCACTATTGAAATATACTTACTTTCATGCATCTTTATTGCTTTCTATTTACGAATCTATTTACAATTATTTGCATATTCTCTTGATTATCAGAAACCCGAGTTCTTCTTAAAATAGCTTTGGCAAAGAATCAAATTCTTTGGTTAGACAGTTACACCCCATAGTTTCGTATGTGAAAGTACGTCGTAAGTCAATTGACGTAAGCTCTAAAATGAGATCATCTATGAAAGTACATAAAGTAAGTTAATCATGTTAACTTGGAGGTTACAAATATTTAAGATCATGGACTACAAATACCAAGAGGTTTGGAAGGCTTAGAAGCTAAACCAATTGAAGAAAATAAATTTCGTCGTAAGTCGACACATCTGGAATGTTATAACATGAACTTTTGGGGTGATAGTAGAGTGATTTACATGATAATAAAGTTATTTTATGAGTTATTTTAGTCTTATGATAGTCTTGTGTTACGTTTGAAGTCAAGCAAGTCGTGAAACAAAACTCGACAAAAGTTGTCGCAACTTACGTTCATAATTTTACTTAAACTTTAGGTCACATGTTACTAATATTTTATCCAATTTACTTGGTAGAGAGATATTTGTAGTTTCGCAAGACTGCGGAGACATCATAAGTGACAAGTAGGTGTGTCACTAAAGCTTTTTGAGAAATACATTACGTGTGTTATATGAGGTCTTATTGGGACATATTATATACCAAATTGAAGGTCTTGTAATGTAGTTTCCGATGCTCATAACCATTCATTTATATGACATTCGGATAAAAATATATAAGCATCGGAAGATGGGCCAATGCGAGGGTGCCAAGCTAGTACCTCTTTGACTTTAAGTTTATATATTGGTTTTAGCTCGTCTCTATCTTCAATTTTACACAGAGCCCGACCATAGAACACCATAAAAACCTGTCTTAAGCTCTCCTAAAGGGTTTCAAAGAGGATTAACATCCGGTGTATGAAATCAAGAAGCGATAACACTAGAACGATCCCTACGATGTAAGTATCGCTATATCGCCTCTCTTTTCTTTGTAGTTTGAGTTACGGAAGGTACTTCATAGATAAGAAAATGTCTAATTTCTATTTTAAGCTTTAAATATCAAGTAATGTTGATAAATTCATTTCCTAATAGTTAGAACTCACAGGACGGTGATCGGAAGCCGTGAGTTCGAGTTATTCTATTTGTAGTGGACTGTTTTTGTGGGTTGTTTCGTGTTGCTTTTGGGCTATCTATTTTTCTGATTTTTTATGTATTTTTGGAGGATAAAAGTTGTGGATAAACACCATATAGATATGGAATGTTTTTCTGGTCATTCGTCGTTACATTTTTAGGTTGTTTTATACTACTTTTATTGTCGTTTTATGTATGAAGTGACTAGGGTGTGTGTGGGTTGTTTTGTGATATATTGTGGTGGAGATAAGGTTGGGAAATAAGGCAGACATGTTTTTATTGCTTTTTTTTGTGTTGTTTGTATATGGTATTGGAGGAGGGCCTTGTTACAGGGGAGATGCTGCCCAAATTTACGTAAACGAGCTACTAGTTTAAGTTGCGAACTTAGCCTTTACTCAGCACTGATTTTGAATCTCCTCATGCTTTGGTAGATTGAGTTGAGTTTTTTTGAAGAATTTCTTGGAAGGTATTAAGGACTCAACGGAGTTAAGATATTTTAAGTCTCTTCCTTCATTTTTTTGGCATGATCTAAAGTGAAACGAATGTAAACGATACGCTATTTCATAATGAATCTACTCCTAGAAACTAAGGTTGTCCATGTTTTTATTTTCTTACAAAGTTATTCTAAGAAATTATGTATGATCCTTGAGTCCTAGTTAATTTCATATTGGTGGTATGATGTCCATAATGTTAATCAAAGGTGCAACTACCTTACGTCACTCCGAAAGGTTTAGAGCGCGATTCCATGAGTCCAGCATGCATTACATATAGTATCTATTTTACTCTACCGAGCCGCGCTATAGTCAGTCGGGTAAGGCACTTATTGTGCAACCACTGATCAGTTGGGTTTACCGAGCTCCACGTGGCCAGGTATGTTTTTACCGAGTCCTCTTTGAGGCCGGGTACGATATGATGACGATGATCCCCACAGAGGCGGATGTTTTTAAAAGATTATGTATATATATATGTATCACGCATTTCATGTTACTATCTCTTAGAGGCACTCAGATGCTACAGGTTGTATCTTCTACATCTCTCTTTACATTATTGTTCTTATTTATGTTTTTCTACCTTACATACTCAGTACTTTATTTGTACTGATGTCCTTTTTGCCTGCGGACGCTGCGTTTCATGCCCGCAGGCCCCGGTAGACAATTGAGAGTCCTCCAAGTAGGCTATCAGCTCAGCAGAAGATGTTGGTGTGCTCCATTTGCTCCGGAGTTTCTCTTTGGCTCAATATGATTTAGACATGTATTGAGTGGTATGTCGGGGCCCTGTCCCCGGCCTTATGATGTTTATGTACTCTTAGAGGCTTGTAGACATATGTCATGTACGTAAACGATTATATGGCCTTGTCATACTATGTTCAGTGTACGAGTGATCATGTCATCCTTATAGGCTCGTATGTCACATGTATAAGTTTCTATATCATGTTAGGTCGTTCTACGTCTAGAATATCCTTATGTTTTATTTCAGTTATGTCATAATGACCCTTTTGGAACATTTACCCATGATAATACGATAAGAAAGATATGTTATGTTGGTACTTGGTTGAGTAAAGTACCGGGTGCCCGTTCGGCCCTCCGGTTTGGGTCGTGACAGTGTAGTAATCCCCGTGGGTGCTGCCTCCAAGCAGGCGACCCCGTCAATAGATTAGGCCTCCTTTAATTTATTTGTAAGGGATCCATGTGGGAGTTTTGTAAACATATTTTTGTACCCTCATCATAAATATAAAAAATCTTTTGTTTCATCTTTGTGTTTATTTCCATCTTGCCTTTGCCTTTGAAATGAGATTTGGCGTTGTTGACGATCAGTCCGATGTATTGGACTTAGAATATAAAACCCTTAGGTTTCGTGTTTGATCAACGATCGATAATAAGTGACCACTTAGGGTCTGATCTTTGAGCTAAGCTTTAGCTCGGGACTTTCGAGTCCGAACAAGGTAAGGTCTCGAGCATGGTGTGCTTCGGCCTTTAAGTTCTTTAAGTATCAGCCCTTAGGATTTGAAACATCGGCCCTTAGGCTCTTTTAGGTTGGCCCTTAGGATTTGAAACATCGGCCCTTAGGCTCTTTTAGGTTGGCCCTTAGGCTCTTTTGAGTTTTCCCTTAGTCTCTTTAGTCTGGCCCTTAGGCTCTTACATATCGGCCCTTAGGCTCTTATAAATCGGCCTTAGGCTCTTTTTAAATTGAGTCAATTCGACCTCAAAATGGCTACAATTTTCCCCCTTTCTGGTTAAAGACTTGTAAAAAAATTTGTTATGCCTTGGCATGTTTTTATATTCGTTCGAATTTTCGACGGTTCGATTGTTTGGAACCTCATTTGTAGGTCGATGTGCAACGATAGTTTTAATACCCCTTAGGGTTTTCTCGAAGGTTGACGTTTTCAAAGCCTTCATATTGTTCGGGGCTGATTTTATCGAAGCCCATTTGCTTATGCCGAGGGTAGCCTGATTTAACCGGTTTTTCGAAGTATGTGAAGGCCTTTAGTATTGTGGCAGAAGTAGGACGTCTCCGAGACGCATTATTTTGGTCGTAGTATTTGAAGGCCTTTAGTATTGTGGCAGAAGTAGGACGTCTCCGAGACGCATTATTTTGGTCGTAGCCTTTTTATATGACCATAGTCTTTTATATGGTCGTAGCCTTTAGTCCCCGAGTGAAATGGACTTGGCCTTGATATCAAGGGGATGTCTTTTTTAAGGTCTTATAAGTTCGTGTATTCCTCATTGAGGTCTTATAAGTTCGATTTTGCCTTATTGAGGTCTTATAAGCTTGAGCTTTTGATGGCTTGACGTGTTGACTGTCGATGACAGTCCCCGAGTATTCGAGTATATTTGGCCCTCGAGCCGTTAAATGTGAAAATAGTAGACTTCTTTGAGGCACAAAGTGTTTTGATATAATAAGAATGCTTCTTTGAGTAATCGATACATGTGTACATGTTTTTTTCCATCGGGGGATCGACTATTCTATATGGACACAGTTCATTTGACTGTTTGGCCTATTACAACATTCTCCTGTCGAGGTCCTCCTTGGCATGACTTTTTTCCTTTGAAATATAACCTCTGAGGGTGATGCCCCCCAGTATTCGAGGTTGATAGAAAAGAATCCTTGAATACTTTTTGAGTTTTCCTTAGGTAGCATATAGGTGTTGCCTCGTTAAAAACCTTGGCGGTAAAACCCATTTGGGATAAAACCCGATCTAAGGGAAAAGAGTGCAACGCGTGCTTTAAAACCCAAGATCTTCGAGTTAAGGGGTGCTTCGATATCTCCAATCGAACACCTGTAAGGAGTTAGTATAAAATATAAACGAAAAAAAGAAAAGGTCATACCTCAGCAATAATAACGTTTGAGCAACGATATATTCTAATTGTTTGGTAGTTGCTCGCCTTCCATTGTGCCAAGTTTGTAGGATCCTTTGCCTACGACTCCGAAGACACGGTACGGTCCTTCCCTATTAGGGCCTAGTTTCCCTTCATTTGGGTTTCGAGTATTGAGCGTGACTTTCCTTAGAACTAAGTCCCCGACTCCTAAGTAGCGGAGGTTCGTTCTTCTGTTTTAGTACCTTTCGATCCTTTATTTTTTAGCGTCCATTCGAACTAATGCGGCCTCACATTTTTCATCTAATAGCTCGAGAGAGGTGTTCATGGCCTCGTTGTTCGAGTCCTCGATGGTATGTTGAAACCTAACGCTCGGTTCCCCGACCTCGACTGGGATCAATGCCTCGGACCCATATACCAAAGAGAACGGGGTCTCCCCTGTGCTCAACTTCGAAGTTGTTCGATATGCCCATAGTACTTCGGGCAGCACGTCTCTCCATTTCCCCTTCACATCATCTAACCTCTTCTTCAAGTTTTGGATAATGGTTTTGTTTGTGGACTCAGCTTGACCATTTGCACTTGGATGGTAAGGCGTTGACAGGATCCTTTTGATTTTATGACCCTTGAGGAATTTTTTCACCTTACTGCCGATGAACTGCTTCACATTATCACATGTAATCTTGGAGGGAATCCCGAATCGGCATATGATGTGGTCCCATATGAAGTTGATGACTTATTTTTCTCTTATTTTCTTGAAGGCCTGCGCTTATACCCATTGTGAGAAGTAGTCAGTCATAAATAAGATAAATCTGGCTTTACCTGGCGCCATTGGTAGGGGGCCGACGATGTCCATTCCCCATTTCATGAATGTCCACGGGGATAGGATTGAGTTTAGTTGTTCACCGGGTTGATGGATCATTTGTGCAAATAGTTGGAATTTATCACATTTTTGAACAAACTCCTTGGTGTCCCTTTCCATGCTATCCCAGTAATAACCTGCTCTGATCACCTTTCGAACCAAGGGGTCGGCACCGGAGTGGTTGTCACAAGTGCCCTTCTGGATTTCTCGTAGCACATAATCAGTGTCCCCTGGTCCCAAACATACTTCCAACGGTCCGTCGAAGGTCCTCCTATGCAATGTTCCATTCTCGTCGAGTGAAAATCGGGGTGCTTTGGCTCGAAGGGACCTCGATTCTTTTGGGTCCGTGGGGAGCTTCCCATGTTTCAAGTAGTCGATGTACGTGTTCCTCCAATCCCATGTTAGACTCGTTGGGTTGATTTCTGCATGGCCTTCTTCGATCACCGACTTTTATAGTTGTACGACAGTCCTCGGGACTATGTCATCTTCTTCAACAGACGAACCCAAGTTTGCGAGTGCATCGGCCTCGCTATTCTATTCTTGAGGTATGTGGACCAGGGTCCACTCTTTGAAGCGATGTAATGTCACTTGAAGCTTGTCTAAGTATCTTTGCATCCTATCTTCTCGAACCTCGAATCTTCCATTTACTTGGTTAACCACCAAAAGAGAGTCACATTTTGCCTCGATGACCTCTACTCCTAGGCCTTTGGCTAGTTCAAGACCTGCAATCATGGCCTCATACTCCGCCTCATTGTTAGTCAATTTTGAAGTTTTTATAGATTGTCTAATGATGCAGCCCGTAGGCGGTTTTAAAACTATACCGAGCCCCGACCCTTTCACGTTCGAGGCACTGTCAGTGAAGAGGGTCCATACCCCCGATGATGTGCCCGTTTTTAACAAGAGTTCTTTTTCTACTTAGGGCACGAGGGCATGCGTAAAATCGGCCACGAAGTCTGCCAAAATTTGAGACTTGATAGTCGTTAGAGGTTGATATTCGATATCATACCCTCCAAGTTCGATGGCCCATTTGGCCAATCGGCCCGATAATTCAGGCTTATGCAAGATGTTTCGAAGTGGATATGTAGTTAATACACATATAGGATTACATTGAAAGTATGGTTTCAAATTCCTAGATGCACTTACTAATGAAAGATCTAATTTTTCTAAGTGTAGATACCTCGTTTCAGCGTCTCCTAAGGTCCGACTTATGTAATAGACAGGAAATTGCGTACCTTGTTCTTCTCAAACCAACACGCCACTTACCGCTACCTCATACACGGCCAAATACAAGTATAGTATTTCATCCTCCTTCGGAGTATGGAGCAAAGGTGGGCTCGAGAGATACCATTTTAATTCTTCCAAGGTTTGTTGGCATTCTGGATTCCATTCAAAGTTGTTCCTTTTTTTGATTAGGGAGAAGAAATGATGACTCCTATCTGATGACCTCGAGATAAATCGGCGTAAAGCTGTTATCCGCCCGGTCAACCGTTGCATGGCCTTCACATTGTTCACCACGGTGATCTTCTCGAAGGCTTTGATTTTATCGGGGTTAATCTCGATCCCCCCTGTTCGACACCATGAAGCCCAAAAACTTGCTTGATCCGACTCTGCAAGTGCATTTCTTGGGGTTGAGCTTCATGTTGTACCTTCTTAGGATATCGAAAGTCGCCTACAAATGAGTCAAATGGTCCTTTGCGCGCAGGGATTTAACCAGCATGTCATCAATGTAAACCTCCATAGATTTGCCTATTTCATGTTCGAACATCTTGTTAACTAGGCGTTGATATGTAGCTCCTGCATTTTTTAGCCCGAAGGGCATTACATTATAGCAATATGTACCATACTTCGTGATGAACGAAGTCTTTTCCTGGTCTTCAGGGTTCATTTGAATTTGATTTTACCCGGAGTAGGCGTTGAGAAAGGTAAGGATCTCGTGGCCAGTTGTAGCATCGATTAGGCGGTCGATGTTTGGCAGTGGGAAAGAATCTTTAGGGCATGCTTTGTTCAAATATTTATAATCTACACGCATTCTAGGCTTATTCCCCTTTTTGGGGACTACTAACGTTAGCTAGTCATTCGGGGTATTTTACTTCACTAATGGATCCTATTTTAAGAAGTTTTGTTACCTCGTCTTTGATGAATTCATGATTTACCTTGGACTGAGGTCTCCTTTTTTGCTTTACTTGTTTGAACCTGGGATCGACACTTAGTCGATGGGTGGTTATCTTAGGTAGAATCCCTGTCATATATAAATGGGACCAAGCGAAGCAATCAAAGTCATCAAACCCTGCCTTGCTCATGAGTCCCTGGGAACTATGACCTCGATTCGCTTTTCGATCATTTCAAGGTATGTTACGCCTCGGAGTGCTTCTTTGGTCTTCAATGTACGGCTGATATCTTTCCTTGTTTGGTCTTAGCTACCTTTCTGCATTTCTCGATTCCTTTGCTAGTAGCCTTCTTAGATACACTGAGCCCGATGGGGCTCCCAATTGGTCTTCCTCGACCGTGATTTTTGACTGGTACATGTTGTGCACATCTGCCCAAGTTACGGCAGGCTACTCGATCAAGTTTTGCTTCAGCTGCCTCAAAGATATTGAGCTTCGTTCATTCAGTCCCTGGGTGAAGGCTTGCACGGTCCAATAATCGGAGATGAGTGGAAACTCCATTCGCTCCATATGGAAACGGCATACGAACTCCCTCAGCATCTCGTTCTCTCTTTGTTTGATTTTGAAAACATTGGACTTTCTTGTAGCGACTTTTATGGCACCAGCATGTGCCTTTACAAATGAGTCTGCCAACATGGCAAACAAATTAATAGAGTTCGGGGGGAGGTTATGATACCACATCATAGCCCATTTTGATAAATTTTCCCCAAATTTCTTCAATAGGACAGACTCGACCTCGTCGTCCTTTAAATCGTTCCCCTTAATACCACAAGTGTATGTGGTGATGTGCTCGTTGGGATCGGTGGTCCCGTTGTATTTTGGGATGCTAGGCATCCTGAACTTCTTCGAATGGGCTTCGGGGCCGCACTCGGTAAGAATGGTTTCTATACAAACTTCTTCGAATCCAGTCCTTTCAAGACCGAGGGTGCTCCCGGGATCTGGTCGACCCTCGAGTTGTAGGTTTCCAGTTTCTTGTCGATGTCCTCTATCTTCTTTTTTCCTGACTCGACCCTTTTAGTGAGTTCCTCGAGCATCCTCATGATAGTGGGGTATGTTTCTGACATATTATTGCTTGATCTTTCTGGTGCTAGCTCAACTCGAGGAGCTGTTTCTGGTCCTGCTATGCTCGGAGTCTTTTGCTGACTATGTAACTGAGCGATAGCAACTTGTTGTGCCTGCAACATTTCAAAGATTACTTGTAGGCTAACTTCTCTTTCTTCTCGGGCATGTGTTCTTTGTACGTCAGGTTGGTCTCTTCCATGTATACTTCCTTCAATGTCAGTGCCCAAATCAACGTGCAAAGCAATATGTGAACCGACGTCAACAGGGTTAGGCGTTGGTGCTACTCCAGGGATGAGCGGTGGCACACTGGCTCCTGAAGTTGTTGCATTGTTTTCTCCATGGAACTCGAGACCGTCGTTTCCGTGTGTGTGTGATGAGTTAGACATATTTCAACCCGAAATCAAAGAATCTTTGGACAAGAAAAAGTGTGAAGAATAACGTGTGTTATTAGAAAACTAGCACCAAAATAATCACTATTATCTTTAGCCCCACGATGGGCGCCAAACTGTTTACCTCGAAAATGGTGTTAACAATTATATTTGATTTGTGGTTCTAAAAATATGTTACTAGTTAATAATCAAGAAATGATTAGTGTAAGTAAGAAGAATGTGATAACCAAACTAGTTTAACAATTATATTTGATTTGTGGTTCTAAAAATATGTGATTTATTCTAATACTAGTTAATAATCAAGAAATGATTAGTGTAAGTAAGAAGAATGTGATAACCAAACTAGTTTAACAATTATATTTGATTTGTGGTTCTAAAAATATGTGATTTATTCTAATACTAGTTAATAATCAAGAAATGATAAGTGTAAGTTAGAAGAATGTGATAACCAAACCAGTTTTGCTAAAGGAGCAAGGGACTCGAACTCGATGGCCTCGGGATCTCGAGGTCAGTTTAGTTGAAATAAAGTATGAACAATAAATGAAGAATAATAAAGTTGAGGAATAACTAAAGATCACGTTAAACGAGAAAAGGCAGAGTAGAATGTTCTATTGCAGTAAATGATGTGTCTTACAAAATGATTAGGGTCCCCTTTATATAGGAGGGGAAAACCCTAATATGGTATATTTCTAATTATGACAAAAAATACTATTGGTACAATTGTATCACGGCCTAGTACGGATTTGCACTGTCTCTTACAAATCTTATATGTCCTAACCATGTGTCCTTGGGAGATTCCCGCTTTTTCTTAACTATCATCGATTTTGTACTGCCTCGAGGTAAGCCATGTGGGGCCTTCAATGTTCTCTCTCGAGGTATGTATTCCGAGGTCGGACTCGAACCTTGCTTCAAGCCTTCCGATCTTGGGCTCGTCACAACAGAGACCTCGAAATCGGACTCCTCCGATTTCGGCATTATACAATTTCATTTCGCCCAATTCTAACTTTCTGAAAATTGTAATGGCATTAGATTTATAGAAGCTCTTGAGTCACATAATGCTTTCTCAAAATGAACTCCTAAAGTACAAGTGTCACGACACAAAACTTAGCCAGCCGTGATAGCGCCTAACGTTGTACTAGGCAAGCCGACACTTCAAAAATACTTCCAACATTTTTAAATGAAAAATAAAACAACACAGGTTTAAATCATCAAACTCTCAAAAACTGGATAGAATGTCAAAACCCAATACGTAAATTCCCAACATCGGGGTGTCACTGAGTACATGAGTGTTTATTCAATACAAGTCTGGAAATACTGTCTATGATAGTCTAAAACTAAATACATAAAGCGGAAATATAGGCAATGAGAGATAAGGCCTACGAACGGCCGCGCAGCTACCTTGGAATCTCCAAATGATCAAGTTGCGCAGAGAATCAACTCCCACTGTGTCCGTAAACACCGGATCTGCACACGAGGTGTAATGTGTAGCGTGAGTACAACCAACTCAGTAAGTAACAAAACTAAATAATGGACTGAAAGTAGTGACGAGCTTCACAAATATAGCTAAATTACAGTAATTTCAACATAGGAAGATAGGCACGCTTTCAAGTCCAACAATTAAGACCAAAACAGTTATCATGTCAAGTTTAATTGAAACAGGATATAATATCTCTCAGAAATTACATGACAGTGATATATGCCAGCTGATGTGCAACAATAATGAAATCAAGTGTATAATCTCATAACAACAGTCACTCAGTCCTCCCATTAACTCCAACCTCGCAATCACTCATTCCTCACATTCTCTCATTTATCTCAGTCGTGCGGCACTCGCACTCAATAGGTATTTGCGCTCACTGAGGGCGTGTACAGACTCCGAAGGAGCTCCTTCAGCCTAAGCGCTATAACAAGCCAATCATGGCATAAATCCATAAAACATGTTGCGGCGTGCAGCCCGATCCCATAAATATCCTCACCATCAGGCCCTCGACCTCACTCGGTCATCAAGTACTCCAGTCTCTCAGCTCTCAGTAATCATGATAATCGTCCCAAACAGCAATGATATAATGTATCAATAAAGAATAATAGAGACTAAGTTATAATATGCAAGTAAAATTGTTATTAAGTACAAAACAACAATTTAGCAGATAATTCAACAAGTACACGACATCTATGGGTCCCTACAGTGACAACACATAGTCTAAACATGATTTCTAACATATTTTGCAGTTTAATTTCTATAACACATGGAGAACATACGGATAACAACAGATTTTTCAACTATACAGTTCCATAGAGTTGATCAAGTCACATTTCCTACGGTGTACGCCTGCACGCTCGTCACCTAGCATGTGTGTCACCTCAAAACCAATCACATGACACATAATACGGGGTTCCATACCCTCTGAACAAAATTTAGAGTTGTTACTTACCTCAAGTCATGAAAATCTCTACCCCAACACACCTTTGCCTCGCGAAATGGCCTCTGAATGCCTCGAATCTATCCACAAACAATTCAATACAATCAACACGAGCTAAAGGAATCGATTCCATAAGAAAATACTAAGTTCCTATCAAAAGTCAAAAAGTAACCTCAAAAGTCAGACCTCGGTCCCACGTATTGGAATCGAGTAAAATTCACAAAATCGGAACATCCATTCAACCACGAATTCACCCATATCAAAATTACTCAAATCCGATACCAAAATCTCGATCAAAACCTCAAAATTCTGCCTAAGAACTTTACTCCATTTTCCCCCAATTTTCCACCCCAAATCACTAATTTAATGATGAAATCAAAGACATAAACATGGAAATTAACCAAACCTAGGTAGGAATCACTTACCTCAATCACCCACTTGAAAATCTCTCCAAAAATCGCCTCCCCCTAAGATCCCAAAATCAATTTTGTGTTATGAACTCAAGCCCTCATTTGTTTAATTTAACATTGTTGCCCAGTTATCCTTCATCCCGAACGCGAGCATTGCCCCGCGTTCATGAAGCACAAAACATTCTACCCCTCTAATTTGCCTTATGTGAACGCGGAGACATCCACGCGAATGCAAACCAACGCTTTCTCAAACTTACGTGATTTCGGACCTCTTCACGCGATCGCGAAGAACAAACGTGTGACCCTAGTCTGCCTCATATACCCCACGTGAACGCGACCTTATGTAACGACCCGGTCGTTCGTTCTGAGAGTTATAGCCCCATTACCCCCATATATGCTTATTTATGTGTTGTTCAGCTGTGTTGAGTTGTATCGAGTTGGTAGGTTTGGGTTCGGATTAGTTTTGGATTGAAATGAACACTTAGTCTCGTAATTAGAAAGCTAAGTTAGAAAAAGTCAACCAGAAGTTGACTTATGAGTAATCGAAATCGGATTTGGAATTTTATGATTCGGTTAGCTTCGTTGGGTGATTTTAGACTTAGGAGTGTGTCCTGAATGTAATTTGGAGGTCCGTGGTAGAATTAGGCTTGAAATGGCGAAAGTTAGAAATTTGGCAATTTTGGTCGGCAACGAAAAATTAGGTATCTGGGTCAGAATGGAATTCCGGAAGTTGTAGTAGGTTTGCGGTGTCATTTTTGATGTGTGTGCAAAATTTGAGGTCATTCGGAAGTGGTTTGATAGGTTTCGGCGCCGTTGGCGAGTTTTGGAAGTTTAGAAGTTCTTAGGCTTGAATTCCGAGGTTGATTTGGTGTTTTGGTGTTGTTTTGGATGTTCCGAAGGTTCGACTAAGTTTGGGTAGTGATCTATGACTTGGTCGAATTATTGGTTGAGGTCCCAAGGACCTCGGGTGAGTTTAGAATAGGTTTGGGTTGTGTAGCGCTCGTTTTTCTTATGTTTCGACACTGTTTCTTCAAGCATAAATGATATCATATTGAATAAATGAGCTCCGATTTCTTTTTTTGATTGAAGCATTAGATATGTATCGTAATTACATATCCATAGCAAAAAGAATCGTCGAACTTGGACATCGTATGAGGATTTTATGATCATTTTACTAAGAATTAGGGTGCTAGATTTTTTTTAGATTAATTATGAAATTGCCACTAACGGTGTATTTAAAAATCTGTCGTATTTGTAAATATTGAAACCAACATATCTCATTCATTATAAGATCAAATTGAGTGATTAAAAATTCTAACTTGACAAGAATTTCACAAGGAATCTATTGGAGGCATAATAAGCGAGTTTGGGGATCGTTTCGTACGAGAAACGAGACAGAATAGTTGGCAGAAAAATATATAAAACAAGGGTTTGTTCATTCGCTCATATTTTGAGTTGGGAAGCTCAGCTTTGGGCGATTTTGGAGGCGATTTTTACCATGGGGATTGGGGTAAGTGTTCTCTACTCGTTTTTGGTTATATTTCATGAATCCATCTTCGTTTTTGGGATTTGATTGATGATTTCAAAGTGAAATTGAGGGAGTTAGGCCTTGAGTTTTGGAGAGTTTTAGGTAGGTATTTGAGGGACCAAATGGAGTCCGATTTTGATAAATTTTATATGGTTAGACTCGGGAGAGGACGAGGGTTTTGATTCTGCCATTTTTGACTGAATTCGAAATGTGGGCCCGGGGCCGGGTTTTGGCCGATTTCGGATTTTTGGCATATTTTGTAGTTTTTATTGTGAAATTCGATTCGTTAGCCTATGTTGATGGTATTAATATAATTATGGTTAGATACGGAGTTTTTGGAGACCGAGTCCAGACACGAAGGCATCCCATAGTAGGATTTTACGCTGCTAAGGTAAGTAACAGTTTTAACTCTGGCCTTGAGAGTATAAACCCAGAGAAATTGATATCATGTGACTGTTTGGGAGGTGATACCCATGTTAGGTGACGGGCGTATACCTCGAGGGATTTAGACTTGGTCTGTCCCGTGAGGCCTAATGGCCATCACTGTGTTTACGTATTTACTTGTTGTTGAACTTGTCTGCCTTCATGTTAGAGACCATGCTTAGGCTTTGTTCGTGATCACGTTAATTGTACTCAGTCAAGAAATTATTGTACATATTTACCTCAGTCTCTATTATTTTGCTGATATATTGTGATACCTAATGTGGGTTGTGTCCCCTTATTTGTTGTGCATTGTGAGGCTGGAGAGGTACATGATTGAGTGAGGTCGAGGGCCTGGTTGTGAGGATATTAATACCATAGCGCGTGAGTTGTCCGCATATCATGTGAGTTGATCGTGCGGGTCAAGGTATTGATACTATACCGTGTGAGTTGTCCGCGTAGCACGTGAGTTGACCGTGCGGATCCAGGTATTGATATGGTAGCACGTGAGTTGTCTGTGCTTAGCGCTTGGGCTTTGGGAGCCCCTCCGGAATCTGTACACACCCCCAATGAGCGCAGAGTGTTGAGTGTATTGAGTGTTGAGTGTGAGTGCTAAGTGATGGAGCGGCATTGCTGTGAGGTTGCATTTACTCTTGTTGTTGCTGCATTTTATCTGTTAAATTTCTTTGTGGCATTTGTTGATTTTATGGAATTTACCTGTTTATTCATGTTTATTCTAAATTGTGAAAATAAATAATGGGACTGTTTTTCTTAGCTCGTCACTACTACTCAGTTCCTTCATTATTTCTGTTACCACTAAGTCGATTGTACTCATACTACACCCTGCACTTCATGTGCAGATCCAGGTGAGTTAGAGCGCGGCGATTGCTGAGTTCAGGCCGGCTATTTGTGGATACTGCAAGGTAGCTGCCAGCGTCCGCAGGACCTTGTTACTCCTTTTATCATTTTCTTCTTTTTGATAGTTTATATATCTTAGTTCATAGTTTTAGACGCTCATGACTTAGTGACACCCCGATGTTTGGGGCTCATTTCTGTACTTTATATTAATTATATTTAGAGTCGTTTTATCTTATGAAAATCTAAAGGTTGGAAATATTTTATTAATTTCATATAATTCATTTAATGGTAATATTTTGAGAAATAGGCTTGCCTTTGTAACACGATAGGCGCTATCACGACCATGGTTAGATTTTGGGTCGTGACAGTTTAGCCACGCGTTCGCGAATCACAGCATACCACAACTATGAGATCACAGCCTCTTTCTTGCGAACGCGTAGAACAAAGTCCTCCACTGCCCAGCTAAGCCTACGTGATCGCGGACCTTCCCACGCAATCGCGTATAAGGAAACTAGATCAGTGCACCAAAAAATCTGCTGCTATAACACCAAGTCCAAAATTGATCTGTTAACCATACGAAACTCACCCGAGGCACCAAGGACCTCAACCAAACAAGCCAACAATTCCTAAAACACAATACAAACTTAGTAGAGCCATCAAACAAAACAAACAACATCAAAAACACGAGTCGCACCCCAATTCAAGCCTAATGGAGCTAAGGAAATCCAAATTCTACAAATGATGTTGAAACCTATCAAATCATGTTCGATTGGCCTCAAATTCTGCACACAAGTCACAAATGATACCACATACCTACTCCAACTCCCGAAACCTCAATCTGAGCCTCGTAACCACAAAGTCCACTCTCAGTCAAATTTCCAAATTTATAACTTTCGTCATTTCAAGCCTAATTCAACTATAGACCTCCAAATCGCAATTCGGGCACGCTCCTAAGTCCAAAATCACTTAACGGAGCTAACGTAACCATCAAAACTCCATTCTGAAGTCGTTTACACATAAGTTAACATCCAGCCAGCTATTTCAACTTAAACTTTCAACCTTGAGACTAAGTGTCTCAATTCATTCTGAAACCTCTCGGGACACGAACCAATTACCCCAGCAAGTCATGTAGAAACACTAAAGAATAAAATGAGCAGTTAATGGGTAACGGAGCTACAACTCTCAAAACGACCGGTCGGGTCGTTACAACAAGAGATTGTGAAACTTTTAGGGTTTCTAAGCTTTTGCGAAAGCTTATTATGAAGGATAGCACTGGATTGGACACTGCTTATTATTTTCTTTGGTTATATTAGATGTCTTCTAATAATTTAGCATAAGATGACATTTGTGTCAAAGCTTCTGTGAAAGAAATGTTAATATAGATTTCTGTTAAAATTTCCAAAAATTTTAAGAATTGGTTATCGAGTTTTTCTCTTTTCATTTTTTGAGGAAAATGGATAGATACAACTTGTGCATTCGAGTTTTCAATTTCAAGTTTTCTTTTTCCTTTATCATTTTGTTCTTTTGGAGGTTCATTAGTCATTCTTGATCCTTACCTTTACTTACCCGATGCTCTGGCTGAATCTTACCTTGTATGTATGCATATGGATCGTTAAAAGCTTTACTTGAACGTAGAGAGATGGATTTGAGGTTCTCCTATGGATCTTTTTCTGTGTTTCTAGGTTAGGATCCTTAAATTTGTCCAGATACAAGAGTTGCTATTTGACTCACCAGAATTTCCAAATTTTTGAGAGATGTGCTTTGTCCCTCCATTTTCCCACCATTTGTCTTAATGTATTTATACAATAAGTCCTAAAGACTTGGAGAAATTGGTTGTTGGGATCTTTGTAGATACGGTCTAAAATTTTGTGACCCTCTATTTTGATTCTAAAAGTGGACCTTGAATATGTTGCTTTTGAAAACCTTGAGGGGTTTTGGCACAATTAGGATTACTCCACTGAAATTCTGGATGTTTTTGTGCCATGGAGCTTCCGAAAGGGTAGCTTTTGTAGCCAATGGCATTTATCTGCTCATCAGTCTGATTAATTGCTCGGCATTCATGGTAAAGATGATTCCACCACATATGTCGTAGTTGTCAGACTGTTGTAAATTACCTGAGAAAGATTCAAATTTTTGTGTTAAGGATACAAGTTATTGAGGTAAGGTGATCAAAGCATCTACTTGATTAACAGTCGCATCCTTTTTAATTGTTATTCTTTAAGTTGATTGTACTGCATTTTCTGAGATTTCATTCAACAGTTGTAAGGCTTCTACAATTGTTTTTCTCATTATAGGACCCCCAGCAGCTACATCCGTTACATTTCTAGCTGAGTGTGTTTAACCCATGATAACATATATTGGGATTCCATGATAAGGGCATTTATGGAAAATTGCTTTCAATCTTCCCAAGCTTGATAAACTGACTCAGTGCCAGTTTGCAAAAAAAAAGTTTAGTGATCTCTTGCCTCATTTTAGTAGTTTTAGATGGGGTAAAGTATTTGTTCAAAAAAATTTGAGTCATTTGATCCCATGTGACAATAGATCCTCGAGGTAGACTATGTAACCAAGCTTTAACTTCTCCTTCTAGGGAAAAGGGAAAAAGTCTTAGCCTAATTGCATATGGTGATATCTCATTAAATTTTCAACCAGTTCTAAAAATTTAATTAAATGGTTGAATGATCCTTGTTGGGGTCTTCATTGAATATGTAGCTCTTTTGAATTGTTTGGATTAGTCCAATCCTGATTTAAAAGTTGGTGGCCGTCACATGAGGCCTGCTAACCTTTGACCTTCATCACTGATGATTAAACCATAAGCTTGATTATCAGTTGGTGTTGGACTCATCATCAAGATTTGACTTCTTGCTTGACTGTAAGACTCATTCAATCCCATCAAGAATTGAAACATTTAACTTCTGTAAATGTGCTACAAACTCCTTAGATTTTTCACAATCGCATCCGGGAGCAGGAACAAGAGCTTCAAACTCTTCCCACAAGTCTTTGAGCTTTGAAAAATACACAGAAACAAAAGTTGTTCCCTGGTTTAGAGTAGCAATTTCTTTATGTAGATTAAAGGATCTGGACCTATCTACTTTGTTAAACCTCTCATGCAAGTCACTCCACACAGCTTGTGTACTAGAAGCATACATTATACCCCCAAGAAGCCCACTTGCAATAGAATTCATGATCCAAGACAATACAATAGCATTGATCCTTTCCCAGTGATTCCAAGTGCATTCTGGAAATTTTTCTTTAGAACAAGATCCATCAACCAGTCCCAATTTGTTCCTACTCTCTTAGATCGATACCACATAGAATAGTTTTCGATCCCAGTTAATTGAAAGGATATAATTTCAATTCCACTCACATCTGCTGGTGATAAGAACAATGGGTGATTGTAATCAATTCCTGGGACTTGATCTCCGCTAATTCCTTGTGGTGCGGGTGTTGCATGTGCAGATTGACTCACGTCTGGAGTCAATACATCTTCAATCGTCATTGATGACTCAGAGATCCAAGAATCTGGTTACAGAAGAATGAAATTTTGCGGAAAAACAAGAATCGAACACTGAGCTGATTAATTTTGTTCAATTGCTCTGATACCATGTAATTATTGAAATAATTACAATAAATGAAAGAAGGAAGGTGAGTAACAGACGAGAGAGAGAGAGAGAGACAGAATTGAAGAAGCAGAGATAGAGGAGGAAGGAGGCTTAGTGAATTTCATATTCAATCAGTGAATTGTTAATGATACAAGTCTAATATATATACTAGTTATATTAGCCTAATTAACAAACCTAACTAACACTTAGTCCTTAACTAACTTAACCGTATTACTAACTCTAACAGCTAGGTGAGTAAATGACTAAAGTACACCTCCTTCCTCTATTATGTATATCATTTCCTACAATATAACAATTAACTTTATGCATAGTATTTTTATCTTTGTTCTCTTAGAGACGATGTATTGCATTTTTCTCATTCCCTAACTCGGAATCAAGAGAATGTCCCTAGCGTGTGATCGACATGGTTTAGCAGAATGAAGTTATTAAAAAATAAAAATAAAAATAAAAAAACTTAATCAAATTAAGTCTATAAAATCTGAAGTACTGACGTCCTTCATTAGGTAGTACTGTGCTCATCCCCAACTATTATTACTAGGAATTATTAGAAGTGGATGAATGCAGTCTCCAAGAAAATATGGACAAATAATTCCTATTAAGTCGTGCCAGCCACAAGAAACCTTAGTCAAGTTTTATTTTAGCCTTCAAAGTTGTCAAACAGAGCAATGCCAGGAAAAATCTTAGCTCATTCCCTCGTGAGTAAATACCATAATATTCATGAACCAAGACTAAGTTGGTGTTGTTCATAATGGAAAGTTGGAAACTACCGATCTTTTGGTTGATGGTCCAAAGCCATGTTTTAAAAGGCAGAATTGGGACTTGTCCGGGGTTGCTCGTGACGGAGCACTCGTAAAACACCCTTAGTCTTAGTTCCGTGAGACTTACGCATCGGCCGTCGGAGCTTACGCTCCGGACACACCCAACGCCCGGCGTACTGTGCTCGCCTAATAGAACTTTATGCAATTGTGTGTAACTTTGTAAATCCTCAAATTTTCTTAATAAATTGTTGACTATTCAAAATTAGTTTTTTCTTAATCATTAAGTTGAGAGTATTTTATGTCATAACTAAAATAAAAATTATTGCATGTTATACACTAAGACTGCTATGATAGTAAATTAAATAAATCTTTCATTCAAAAGTACTTATTTATTAACTTTTGTTATATCTTTATTATATAATAGTCCATAACTTTTTTATAATTATTTTTTTCATGTTTACGAGATACAATACTTATTAATTTAATACCCAAATATTAGCTAGTAACTATTTACAAATAATCACTTATCATGGCATAGTATGGTGAATTATGTGTCACTTTATTAACTTGTTGAAACTTAAAAATAAATATGCTAGAGAATCATATTTAAATTGAGAATTATGTTTTTATATAAATTCTCTTTCAAATAGAAAGCATATTAAATAAAAGGATTATTTAAAAAAAATATCAAATTATAATATCAAAATTCTTTCAAGATTATTACTCCTTAAGAGATACATATAAAAATTCGCATCGAATACATTACTTTTGATGTTTGAGTTGTAACGACGTTGCCGCTAATTTGCATATTATGTTATATGTCATACTTTTCGTATTATCCATAGTTGAATTCTAATTTATAAATATTTTAAGTAGATTATTTGTTACAATTTTGTGATTTTAATGTAATTTTTATAATTATATTTTATTTTATACTTTCTTAAAATTCTTGAAATTAGTAAAATTTAAAATCCGTGGGACTTACGCCCCATGTCTCAGAGTTTACGCCTCGCCTCACGGCCCCGCCTTTTAAAACATTGGTCCAAAGTTCAAACTTCGGACATTTTCTTAAGTTTTTTGCATTGCCAAGCCAAACTTCAGACACAAAATTTTTGAAGTTTGAAATTGTTAGACTAAACTTCAAACAAAAATGTCTGAGGGTCCTTATTTGGGATCTCTTCGTGTTCTAAGCTTTTTGTATGTAGGTGCCATGGAATAGGGTTGTTCATAAAAACCCGAAAATCTAATTAAATCGACCAAAAAAATCGATACTTTTTAGGTTTAGTTTGGTTTAGGTTTTAAATTTTAAAAACCGGTCAAATTTGGTTTGGTTATGATTTTAACCAAAAAATAATCGGAAAAAAATCGAACAAAACCGACTATAAAAATAGCTATTTAAATTTCTAAAATTTGATGGTACATATTAGCCATTTATTTTTTTGGTCTAATTTTTTGTTATTATAATAATCTAATTATTTGCCTTCTAATTTGATTGATAGTTTCTTTTGCTAAGTACAAGAATTTATTTCATGTTAAAAATAATCGATTTTTAATTGAGTACTTAAATTGTTCATCACTATTTAAGTCAATTATCTATAATATATCTTGATAAATGACAAATTTCTCAAAGAGCAATATATTTAATAGTGTTACGTTGAAAATGTAGTTAACGGAATACGCGTTTGGTAGTTTATGTCTCATATTTAAGAAAAACCCGATAAATAACCGAAAAAATTGAAAAACCAATCCAAACCGAATCATGACGCCCCTACATGGGACTATGGGAGTATCGCTAACTGATAAATGTGGCTCTTAAGGGCTTGTTTCGTATGAGTGATAAGGAATAATTAATACCGAGACTAAATTTAAGAAGAGGTTAACCCATATTTGGTTGTGAGAAAATTGCAATATAATTAATCCCGGTATTATAGTATTTTTTATCAGCATGAAAAGATAGAATAATTAATCCCGAAATAATTAATCCAGGATAACTTATTTCAAACCAAACGACCCCTAAGAGGTTCAGTTAACACCCAAGCTATGTGAGTAACACTCTAATATTATATCAATTTAACTACTCAGAAAATCTGTTTTAAAATTGTTTAGCCGCAAATCGTTATCATTAGTCTCAAATATGTATATATATTTCCGTTATAAGTGGTAGTAAGAATTATGGTGTCAACTACATTTATAAGGCCATTTAATTACAGGTCGAAATAGTAGTGAAAAGAGAGGGTAACAAATAACTAGGACTAACGGATGATTTAACTACAACAGAACTCGAGGTAACTCAAAAATACAGGCATCTGTGTTCGAGCAAGTCATCCCCAATCAATTTGATCTTCAGCTGCTCAGAGTCTCAGACATCTGGCCATTCTTCGAATTTTATTATTGATATTAATATTGAATCCAAACAACTTCCAACTTGTATTTCATGGAAGTTTTGCAAGTTATGAGAGATTGATGAAAATGTTTGACTGGACGCATATGTCGCAAGGTAGGACACCAACCTTACACCAAGACAATTCCACATGGTTATCAACTGCATCAAATACAATAAAAGCGCAACTGCACGCGCACTTCTGCACGAGCCTTTGCTTAGAGAATACTGTGACAAAAAGCGAGGCTGTTTCACTCCCTCTATGGGTTCCCAATTCCTCGAAGGAAAAAGGTCTAGCTACATATGGTTTCGATGCTGAACCAGTCAGTATTTTGAAATAGGGCAATTACAAAACATCGAAATTAAGCAACAGGAATTATGACAAGGAGCACCACACGATTCCTTATTTTTGCAGAATCAGGTAGCCATACAAAGAGCTTTCTTATGCATTTTATGACCAAGAGGTCCACTGTTCAACTTCAAAACTCAAAGATAAACAAACCCCCTCTACCCTCATCCATCTACTAAATAAATAACAGACACGATGCAACAGCCATATTATGAGCCGCTAAATTAGAAGTTCACTTATTTGATGCATCTTTAAACACTCGTAAAGATTGTGGACTATAAATTCCAGGAGAGAGCAGCTACGGCACATAACTAACCTCTCCCGAATTAAGCCACTATGCAGCACCCAAAGTGCTTTTAGTACCGTAGATATTGTTAAGAGAATCAGACACTGACTTAACCAATACAAAGGAAATAATTTTAGTACCGTAGATATTGTTAGAGAATCAGACAGTGACTTAGCCAATACAAAGGAAATATCAATTGCGCCGAAATCAGGCACTAATGAGCCAACCCTCAGTTGGTAAGCCTTGAAAACACATGAATGATGCAACAACCACATCAAATGCAAGACATAGAAGGCAATCAATGCTAAACGATAAAATAATGACTCTGGGACATCGCACTCTAGTAGTAAAATTGTAGAGAGGCGAACTTGAACACTTCCAATACTACCACAAAGCATCGGTTAACATCCATGTTTGACCCAATGGAATAATCAAAGTTCCAACCTTCCATAAAACAACAATGTCATACAACCTGCAACTCCAAGTTGACATTATCATATTCATGGCACTGAACTGTATTTCCATCAATGGCAAAAAGTGCACCATGGGAACACCAAACGAGCTAACATCTGGAGGAGCATAGATCATTTTCCTTTTCTGGTATTTTGCGGTTTATTTTCCTAGCGTTCCTTGAAGTTATAATCCACAATTGAAAAAGGTCCAGGAACTCAGTTGCCTAGCATCCAAACTACCACTACGCAGGTCACAAATTTCATTTAGCAGTATCTGTCTCAAGTCCAAATTGATCTGGACTTCACTGAAAGTCCAAATTAAAATAATTTCTCAGTTATGTATCTTTTTCTATAGGTAACTGCACCTTATAATGATCCAAACGAATCCACCAGTCCACAAATCATAGCACTTTCAAACAGCAAAACAATCTTCAAATTATGGATGCAGATTATTAAAATACCATATACAATTATTTCATTTAGTTAAACGATCTAGACCAACATTTCTTGTTTCAGGTTACCGCAAATATATGGATGCAGATTATTAAAAACAAATAGCTAGCAGGCCAAGAGCCTATACTCCACATCAACAAACTCAAAATCAGATATAAAAAGCAACGACGTAAGTAAAATAGAGCAAAAAAACAACACGAATAATAAGTAGCATAATTTTATAACAAAAAAACGGATATCAGAATCTCAATTCAGTGCCATTAGGGCAAAAACACTACTCAAATGTCGCTGAAATTTTAAACTAGAACTTAAAGCATAAACCTAAAGATGCGGTTTGGCTCGATTAGGGCGAAATACGGTTTTACTTGGATCGCTGCCTCATCTTTCGGCGCTTCCTCTTCAATCTCCTCATACGCTTCTTCTTCCACTGAAAACGAAAACAAAAAATAATTTAACAAAATTGTGGATTAAAAATATACTGAAAATTGAAAATGATATGCCACAGAATTCATATACCTTAGCTCTCATTCTGAATTGGTGATGATCGAAGAGTTCCTTTTACTTATCAGAGCGAATCTATGAATGGAAAAAGAAATGCGGCAGTGATGGAAGGAAGTGAAGTTAGGGTTTTGTATGGCTTATATAGGAAAGCCTAGACTTGTGTGATTGGTGGATTATGACGGATGGGCCAGAAGGTAATTTGACTTGGGCCCAGTTATCAGGCCCAAATTAGAAATTTTATGAGGACTTTACATAAAATAACTTATTTAATACGTATTTACGTATGGTACAATTACTTTTAAAAAATTACACAATCTACGATTTATTTTAAATTCTACAACTTTTAATATCCCTAATATATCTCTCTTGAAATTCTCTCACCTTAAAATATTCTTATATATCTCTTTTGAGATTCTCTCTCACCTAAAATGTATCTATCCTTATTAATTCTTCTTAAATTTCTCCTTTAAAAGGATTTAAGTATATCTCAATATCCCAAGTCTCTTCTCCTATTATATTATGTATATGTATATGATTTGTGCTAATAATAAATATAGTATATAATATATTATATAGCAAAAAATATGAAAATGATATATAAGTATACATTATAACATACCTTTTATTGTATAATATAATGTTTAGTTGTTTGATGTACACATTAAGAGAAAAAAATATAATATATACGTTGTGAAAAAAAACTGATGTATACTACTAATAAATATCGTATATAATATATTATATAGCAAAAAATATGAAAATGGTATATAAGTATACATTATAACATACCTTTTATTGTATAATATAACGTTTAGTTGTCTGATGTACACATTGTGAGAAAAAAATATAATATATACGTTGTGAAAAAAAACTGATGTATACTACTAATAACTATCGTATATAATATATTATATATTATAAACTTATATGATATTGCTATAGTATATAATACAACATACCTTCATGTATAATTTCACTCTAGTTTACTTGGTGATATACTACTAATAAATATAATATATAATATAATTTTGTATGAAATTAGTATATAATATATAATACATCACCTTTATTGTATAGTATTACGTCAGTTTGCGTTGAATTTTTTTATATTAAATATCACATGCTATATGTTAATTATGATATATACTATCTTTTATATTTTGGGTAGTTTTATTTGAAGAATATTTCTCCGACTAAAGTAGAAGAAATTGATAAATAATAAATTATTTGTTGAGAATGTGCTGAAGGATAATATAAATAAAAAGGTGATGGAGAATTTTTATAGACCAATATAGAAATTGAAATAGTAACAATCTAATGGGTTTATAATGATAATGGAGATTTAACAAAATGGAGAAATTGTAGGAATTAATTATGGATGGGATGAGAAATGGATACGTTACAACTTTCGATCCCTTTGTTATAGGAATTCTACCGTGTTTTAGGATTATAAAGTTGCAAAAGATGAAATTCTATTTATGATTGTATATTATGAAATATTTTTTAAATCTATAAGCAATTATGAAAATTAGTATTTGCAAAAGTAGTTAAGAAATAGCCAATGTTTTGATGTAATAAGGAAAGTTCCAGCATAATATACTGGATATTGGTGCACCTGTATATGAACTTCCAGCATATTATGCTGGAAATCTAGCATATTATGCTGGAAATCCAGCATATTATGCTGGAACTCCAGCACATGGAAAGTTCCAGCATAATATACTGGAGATTGGAGCACCTGTGCTGGAAGTTCACATGTAAAAAATTCGAACTCCAGTATATTATGCTGGAATATTTTTCGAATTTTGAACATTGTTTTCGTTCAGATTTATCTTTACATGAAAAGTTACTAAATTTTGATTACTTTTGAAACTGTGGCTATTTTTCAATTACCACTTGTAAATCTGACTATTTTTTAATTTCACCCAATTTTAAATGGGTCCAAATCTCCAGCCCAAAGAGGTTAGCGATATATAGGGATCCTTACACAAATAGCCGTTCATATTTTTTATATATCTTGTGATAGCTAATGCTGGTACGGATCTATTGTATATGTTCGTCATTTGAGCTGAGGGTCTCCCGGAAACAACCTCTCTACTCCTTCAGAATAAGGGTAAGGTCGGCGTACACTCTACCCTCCTCAGACTCCACCTGGTGAGATTTTATTGGATTATTGTTGTTATTGTTGTTGTTGTTGTTAGTCGGGTGTATGGTGTTTAGGTTAATTCTGCATCTATTAAGAGCCCGTTTGGACATTAAAAAAATTCCTTTTATTCCAAAAAAAAAAAATCATTTTTTTTTCGAAATCATCGTTTGTTCATAAAATTTTAAATTTTCACTTGAAGATGTATTTTGGAAATTTTAAAAAACTCCAAAAAATTGTTTTTCAAAATTTTCACTCAAATCACTCAGAAAACTTCAAAAACAACCCAAACTGATATTTATATTCAAACACAACTCTAAATTTCAAAACCCATTTACACTTAAAAAAATATTTCACCATTTTTAAAATTTTTACAATTCTTATGTCCAAACACCTACTAAATTAGTGCTAGAAATGACAGCATGTAGCCGCTTGAGCACCCCTATTTAACACATCCAATTTTTCAAAATTATGTAAGTTTAATCAGTTTCAGCAAACCGCTCATGTTGTTACAGCTTCTTTATCTTGAGAACATTTGTGTTAACTCCATACATCTATATCTCTCTCTCTATATATATATATATAAAAGTGGGCGATAAAAAAATGAGTGACACCTCTCTTAAGCCAAGAAATATATTTATCTTTTTTCTCTTTTTTTTTAGATTTTTTATCTTTTTTTCATTTATTTAGTCTTATAAATTCAATCATCATAACTCACACCTCTTTATCTTCATAACTTATATTTTTAATTATCTCAATAACTCTCATGCCTTTCATATTCATAACCTCTAAATATTTATTGTAAAATTTTATGAATTATTATTATATGTTCCTCCATATGTATAAGGACTTCTATGTGTTGAACAAATATGATTGACACTAACTTTATATTTTGTTTATAATGGTTTGAGCTATCTCTATGCCAAAGGTTGTAGTGAAAAAAAAAATTATACTAAGATATAGTATAGTTTCTATTCATTGTTTTTTGTTTAAGGTAAATGCACGAAGATATTCTATGCATGTGTGATTCTTAAGAAGAATGTTTACGAGGAAGTGTCAAATAATGGAGCGAAGATCGAAGTAAAGCGTATTTCACAATTCTCATTACTGGTCTTTGATTTTGTCATATTTAAGTTTATGTTATATATGTTGAAGTAGTAATTTTTTTCAAATAATATATACATAGAGATTTTGATATATATTTTTTGTTGCATATATTTGTACTCTATAATTGTAATAACTTTGAGTCGTGATTTTATTCGATGTCGAAGTGAGATTCTAATGTGTTTTTCTTTTCCTGTTATGTATAGATTTGTTTTATAAATATATTTTTCTATATGTTCCTATTTCTTTTGCCTCTATTTCTTTTTTTCAATGAACTTTTTGAATTAGGCACTAATCTATGACATTGACAATATGTAGATAATTTTAAGTTAACATATAATGTAATCTAATTAATTAAGAAATCACATGTAATAATAGGTTATTACCGATCAAAAATTTAATAATGTGAAAGGGGCAGGCTTTCGGTAGTTTAAAAATCACTAGACAACGAGTTATTAACTTTATGAAATAAGGTATTTTTATTTTCGGGATATACTATCGATGATTGAAAATTTAGTGAAGTTCATAATCAACTTGCAAACAATACTAATTATTCTAATGTTAGGATTTACACACAATTAGTTTTGATTCTTGTCTTATTAAGTGTGTTATTGAAAGATTTTTTTATTAAAAAATTAATTGTTCATGTGAATGCTTGGTGAATTTTATTCTTTAAAGTGTGACATCATCTCTAATTTGATATTGCAGTTACTCAATTAAATGTATCACATAAAATCATGCTTTAACTACCAGAATAATACAATAAATTAATAGAATAAAAAATTTAACATATGTTGCAAACTAAGAGGAGAAGGTCTTCCTAATGATCTTTTATCAAAAAGTATATATTTTTTCTCATAGAATTTTTCTGCTTCTCAATATACAACTAACAATAATTTGATTTATTTTAAGAATCTATGCAACTTTTATTTTTATTTTAGATTTTATTTTTCTTGGTCTTGGACTTTCTTAATTAGATAAAACTCAAGTAATATTCATTGATAATATACAACTAACTATACATCATATTGGTTATTTGCTACAAATAAACTAATATTATGAATTAAACCAAATATATTTTATTTATTGGCGATTTTCTTTCTCATAAAATATGAATAATATCTACATTTTTTATTAACTCGATAATTTTTTAAATTTTTTTATTGATATTTCTTAAACCACGCGCAAAGCGCGGGTAAGTTTACTAGTTTTTCAATAAAGAACATCTGAACTTCATTCAAACCTAAGACTCGCGATCTCAAATTTTATGGTACAATAATAATATACTCAGTATCTACAAGGTAGGGGTACGGTCTCAATACATACTATCTTTTTTACGGTTTAGATTATGAACTCCATCAAGTAGTTGGCAAGTCACCAACCTTTTAAATTATTTTGTTCGCGATGTTTTTGCAACGAAGAAATAAAGAGCCTGTTTGGGCATAAACATTTTTTCTTTTTTCCAAAAAAAAAATTACTTTTTTTAAATCAGTGTTTGTTCATAAAATTTTCAATTTTCACTTGAAGATGCATTTTGGAATTTTTCGAAAATTTAAAAAACTCCAAAAAACTATTTTTCAAATTTTCACTCAAATAACTCACAAAACTTCAAAAACGGCCCAAACTAAATTTTATGTCCAAACACAAATCTAAATTTCAAATAGCATTTTAACTTTGAAAATTTTTTCCCCTATTTTTTGAAATTTTACAATTCTTGTGTCCAAACGCGTACAAAGTAAGAAACTATGAAAGTTATCTTCTGATTCTCATTTCCAAGGAGAGTAGGAGACATCGTAGCTGTAAGCTAATCGTATTGTGATGTTACGAGCTCTTGATCTCTCGTCATTGTCACCTAGTCGGACCAGTATTGCTCCCCTATTCAGTGGCAAGTGAGAGTATAATTATTGGGTCCAATCGAATCTAGCAATTTTGATTTATGTACATGAAGAATTTAAAATTCAAATTTTAACAAATATTAATTCTAAATTCATAATTTCAAAAGTTTAACAGGTTGAGGAGATAAAAGACTTTTACCATGATTGCTAGTGTTTGTTTCTCTCGTTTGACAAAAAAGTATGAAATCTTTTGTTAAACTAATTAAATAAAAGGTGATGGGTAAATCCTAGTTAAATATAATAAGTTCTAGATCTGGCACGTGCTTGATAAAAGATGTTGGACAATGTTAGAACCGGTTTAACATAAATGGTATTAAATGATGTTGTTATGAACGAAATAGTAAAATAATGATGAGCAATAACTATAATAAATGACAATAAATGTAAATAGAAGGAATGATTCACCCAATTATTGAATAAGGTGGATAATTCTTCCTTCTGACAACAATGTAAGACAAATGAATTTGGGAATATATGAGGTTTTCTCGGATCTGATGCAAGAAAAGGTGGAACCAACAACAAATCGAATCACAGTGGAAAGGTGGTATTTTTGTATTGTCTTTCTAGAGTTTACTTTTCATAAGAGTTCTTATCAGAATCAATATTACATGCCTTTTTCCCTCTTTCTTCTACTATTTATATGGGATATTCTCAAAAACCCTAAAAAAGTATAGCAGGGGGAATATTTGTATGTTGTCAATACCGGGGACCCCGATATCGAGGCCTCTATGGCATGCTAAGCCCGATCTTGAGGATCTCGAAGCAGAGTCTTAAGTCCGACCCCGAAGTACATACCTCGAGGATGTATATTGAAGACCTATCGCAGCCTACCTCGAAGCAGTGTAAAATCGATGACAGTCATGGAAAGGCAGGAAACTCCCAAGGACACGTGGTTAGAGCTGATAATGTTTGCCAGAGATAGTACAAGTCCATACTAGGTCGTTATACAGTTGTACTGTAACAACCCGGTCTGTCATTACGTGGAACCTGCATTATAATTAGTGTTATTGCCTTGTCATAGCTTGGTTTAACTGTTATTGATGTGTTAGAGTTGGTAGGCTTGAAATCAGAACGGTTGTAGTGAGAGTTTAGTCATTCGGTCTCTAAAAATGGCCTTAAAGTTGGAAAAGTCAACTGAGAGTTGACTTATTGATAAACAAACTCGGAATGTGTATTTTATGGCTCAAATAGCTTCGTTAGGTGATTTGGGACTTAGGAGTGTGTTCAGAATATTTGTGTGATGTCCGGTGTAGAATTAGGCTTGAATTGGCGAAAGTTAGTTTTTGGCGATTTCCGGTTGGCAGTGGAAAATAGGTTATCGGGGTCGGAATGGAATTCCAACAGTTGGAACAGGTTCGTAATGTCATTTTGGATATGTCTGCAAATTTTCAGGTCAATCGAAGTTGTTTTGGATAGTTTCGGCATCGTTGGTGGACTTTAGAAATTTGAAAGTTCTTAGGCTTGAACCCAATGTGATTTTGGTGTTTTGAGGTTATATTTAGTGTTTTGAGAGTGCAACTAAGTTTGAGTGATCATATGTGACGTGTTGGTATGTTTGGTTGGGGTCCCGAGGGGCTCGGGATTGATTTCGGGTGATTAACGGACTCATTTGGACTTAAAGAGAATGTTGTTTTGCTGGTGTTTTTACACATGTATTTTACCCTATGCGTTTGCAGAAGGTGCCTCGCATTCACATAGGGGAATTTTGGGAGCAGGGATTTTTGTACTATGCGTTCGGGGTCCAGAAGGTGCGAACGCGGAGAGTTATGAGGGGTAGCCATCGCGAATGCGGGCTGAGAGGTGCGTTCGCGGAGAGTAGTGGGCAGCTGAGGGACCCAAGTCCGTTTGACCTGTGCGTTCGCGGATACTTGACCGCGTTCGCGGAGGGTTGACCAACCTAGGCATCGCGTTCACACCCAGGTAAGTGCGTTCACATAGGGAAATTTGAGGCCTGGGGATTTTGTACTTCGCGAACGCGGGAAGGGGGTCGCGTTCGCACTGAAGAATAACTGGGCAATATTAATTAAATCCTTCCGCGACCCTAACCTATTTTAACACCATTTTTGAACGGGAAGAAGCTTTTGAGACGATTTTGAAGAGGGAAAATCAGTGTTCTTCATAGAGGCAAGTATTTTGAACCTTAAAACTCGATTATAGGTGATTAAGGAACATAATCTCAGTGTTTAATTCATGAAAATCAGTAGAAAAAAGGTGGGGTTAGGGCTTGAGATTATGAGACCTTTAAGGGTCGATTTGAGGGGTCAAACGAACTCCGATTTTAGCGTTTTTTATATGTACGGACTCGTGAGATGATGAAGAACATTTTGGTATAAAAAATTTTGAGTTCCGAGACGCGGTCCCGGGGGTCGGGCTTTAGCAAATTTCGGGTTTTGAGCTAAAATTGGTATTTTTCAATTGGAATTCATTCCTTAAGCGTAATTTAATGATAAAAATCTGAACTTGGTAGATTTGGAGCACTCGGGAGTTGATTCGAGAGGCAAGCGTATTGCAGAATAGTTTCCGGACTAGTTTGAGGTAAGTAATGTCTTTATATCCTGTCGTGAGGGTATGAAATTCCGGACTCTGCACCCTTTCACAGGTTTTGGAATACAAAGGTTGGAACTTTGGAAATATATTCCCTATTTAGGCAACTATTGAGTTACGAAACTGATTTTTAAGCATATGCTTAATAGTATTGCAATATATTTGATGTGTTTTGGGCTGTAAGCCATGTTTGGGGCCTAGTGCCGAATTGTTTACTCCTTGGGGGTTGTTTTTACTATTTTCCTCACTGATATGTTATGATTTTCGCTCAGTCTTTTCTTGATAAATTGTTTTGACGCTCAGAGTATTTTGATACTATTTATTGAAAACGAAACACTAATTTTGGGTCGAGAACCCGGTATATTTATGGCCCGAAGGGCATGTTGAGAGTGTCTGGCTGAGTGAGGTTGCGGGCCATTATTGTGAGGATGTTGTGATATAAGAGAGGTTGTGGGCCAATATTGTGTGTGATTTATGCCATGATGTGGCTTGTTATAGCGCTTGGGTTGTAGGAGCCCCTTCGGAGTCTGTACACTCCCCCAGTGAGCGCATGTACCTAATAAGTGATGTTGCCCGCGGGGCTGATATTGAGTGATTGTGAGGTTGCCTGATGGGATAATATTGAGTGACTGTGAGGATAATATTGAGTGTCTGTGAGGTTTCCTGATGGGCTGATACTGAGGTTTTTATGAGAAATGATTTTTGCCCGAGGGGCAGATTTATGATAAATTTTACTGAGTTTTTTACTATGATTCACTTCGTTTTTCAAACTGATTTTACGGAGAGTTTTACTGAGATATATTGATATTATACTTGTTTCAAAGGATTTCTGGAAAACGGTTTTCGAACTTATGTGTTTGATGAATACTTATGGTGACTTGGTGATTTACTGTTTTTGTGAATTAGGTGTATTTGTGCTGTGTGTTTCGTATTTCTCAGACTGTAATTTTTTTCATTACTACTGAGTTGGCGTACTTATCATTACTCCCTGCACCTTTGTGTGCAGATCCAGGTATTGATTCGGAGCAGTAGTCGTCCGAGTTCGTTATCAGCAGCTTTACGGGATTTCGAGGTAGCTGTCCAGCGTCCACAACTTCTCCATTTCCCTTCCTTTATTAGTATTAGTATTTATTTCATAGACATTGATTAAGACATTGGCAGAGTTAGTTGTATTTTGTAGATGCTTGTGACCATGTTGACTCCAGTTTTGGGAGGTTTTGTTTAGAGTTGTTTAGATTATTATTGGGGCGCTAAGACTTAAAGAATTTATTTTTATGCTATGCTTACTGTTTATTATTGAATTATGAATTACTATAACGGAACAAATGCGTAGTAATGTGATGGTTGGCTAGCCTAGTTATACGATAGGCGTCATCACGGCCTGTTAGGATTTGTGGTCGTGACAAGTTGGTATCAGAGATCTAGGTTGCATAGGACTCAACGGTCATGAGCAGGTTCAGTAGAGTTTTGAGGATCGGTACGGAGACGTTTGTACTTATCTTCGAGAGGCTGC
This sequence comes from Nicotiana undulata, assembly GCA_005239495.1. NCBI lineage: Eukaryota > Viridiplantae > Streptophyta > Magnoliopsida > Solanales > Solanaceae > Nicotiana > Nicotiana undulata. The sequence continues at coordinate 218,469 of ML243234.1, forward strand.
AGAACTCTTAGGAAAAATCTCAATTTCTTGAACTCTTTCGTGCCAATCTATTGATTCTTGAAATCTAAACTTATGTTGTTTCATTCTCTCACAGATGGTGAGGACACGCAATACCGATCAGGGTGACCAGACACCAGCCAGACCCACAAGGGGTCGGGGCCATGGAAGAGGTAGGGGACCAGCCCGCGCAGCAGCCGGGACAGTACCCCAGGATCCCCCTACTACAACACAATACCTTATTGATAATCAATTTTATTTCTCCAAAACAGTATATTTGGCTCTTCTATAGCTCTCAATTAATTTGTATTATCACATATTCATCAACATCCATATGGTGAATATCTCTTTCCAGGAGAAAGTTAGACCATTATGGTCATGGTCAAAATCATTATAGACAAGATATATTATTTGCATTACTTTTGCCCTGTAATAATAATAAAGCCAAAATATTTTGGCATAATCACTATAAGTACGTGATCAATGACCACTCATTCCATAATTTTTTTTAATTTCATCTAAAACCTCCTTTCAATTAGAGGTGAGTGTGGTATATACACTACCACTAGCACGTTCATATTCTTCCAAGAATGAATACGTATTCATAAATCAGATGTTGTCACATTCACATCATGAATGGACCATAATCATCTATATGTGCTTTACAAATCTCATGTCAAATCGATGACAAATATTACTTTACTTTCACAAAGTGAAGGAATTTTTTGAGAATCCTTATTATTCTCATTATCACAATGATGACGATTATAATTTCGTCTATTGCCACGTCCACATCCATTGATACCTTCACGGCAATCATTTGTCTTCTTTCAGACTCATCACATATTGTTATCACATTCTCTTTAGGGGAATGACAATGAAGCAAATTCTGTGGGACTGGTTCCACTTCTTTGCCCACAATGATACATGAATTTGATCATGGCAAGGCATAGAATTTTTACCACTTCGGGTGATTATAATTTCTTGCAAACTCTATTAGAGTTATAATCAAAATTTATTGTTTTTGCTTGCATTTAAAATCAAATTAGAATTTCAAGAATTTAAAACAGAAAAATACTTACCTTAAGTCCAGAATTTAATCATGAACAAAGTTCATGGAACAATTGACGATCATTATGCTCAATCCCAAAGCTTCTACTCAATTGGTTAGAGTCTCGTGTTGATAACGTGTTATGAAACAATAAAAGAAGAAGAAGAGAATTGCAGAGAAAAGTAGGGAGAGAGAATTCTTATTGATTTGGGATGAATTACAATGGAAATATCCTTCTATTTATAGGGAAAGAGTGATTTAGCCACCAAGTAAAATCCCTAAAATTTCTCTAAAATATAGACATTCACCTTAAATAAAACTCTATTTATAACAAATAATGAGGTGTGGGCCTTATAAGGGGGAATATATACAATTCTTTAAAAAAAAATTTAAATACTTTTGAAAACAACAAAACCTAGAAAAAATGGGTAAATAAACTCCTTTTATATAGTATATATAGGAAAAACTCCCTAGAAAGAAAAAAGGTTTCTCCATGTATAGATATTAATTAGTCGTAATTAAGCTTGAGATGTGAGAGAATTTTGTTTCTCTCTCCTCTGCCATTAGCCCATTACTCTGTGTACAGATCCAAGAAGCAATTCAGTTTCTATTTGTACATTCTCGATATTTTGTTAAGTTGATTAAATTTGAGGTGTTGGCTCTTTGAGATTTGCCTAAACAACATATAATAGATATACATTTACTAGATTTTATCATCATCAAGTGGTCGTGCCGGAGTGGTTATCGGGCATGACTAGAAATCATGTGGGCTTTGCCCGCGCAGGTTCGAATCCTGCCGACCACGCACTAGTACTTTCTTTTTGTTTCTTTTCGAACCCTTTTTTGAAAGTTTTCTTTGTTAATGTATTCGAAGTTGTCAAGGAGAAGGATTGCTAACTTGAAACGTAATAATGCAATTAGGGTGTTCATAAAAAACCGAATCAATTCGATAAAAAAAAGACAATTTTTACATTTAGTTTGGTTTTGGTTTTGAATTTTAAAAGCCGATCAAATTTGGTTTGGTTTTGGTTTTAATAAAAAAGTAACCGAAAAAAATCGAACCAAACCGACTATAAAAATAGCAATTTAAATTTATTATTACACACACACACATTATATTTTTAGTTTAATTCTTTGCTATTATAATAATCTAATTCTTTGCCTTTACATTCTAGTTTGATTGATAGTTTTCTTTTGCTAATTACAAGAATTGATTTCATGTTAAACATAATCGATTTTTAATTGAGTACTTTAATTATTCATCAATATATCTTTGTAAATGATAGATTTCTCAAATAATAATTGATTTGATAGTGTTATGTTAAAAATATAGTCGCCGGAATATGCGTTTGATAGTGTATATCGACAAAAATTGAATCGATAAAAAATGACTTTTGTATTGGGTATCAATAACTCAGTCTACATCTCATCAAGTGGTCGTGCCGGAGTGGTTATCGGGCATGACTAGAAATCATGTGGGCTTTGCCCGCGCAGGTTCGAATCCTGCCGACCACGATTATGTTTTGTTTCAACTTTTTTGGGATTTTAGTCTATGAGTCAGTCAATAGCCCTCGGACTCTCTCCTTACTACTAAGTACTATCCAACCGAGCTAAGATACTGGAGATCCAAAAACCTTATTTCTGTTGTATTCCTCCAGAAATCACGTTCTGTCTATGTTACTCACATTGTTTAAAGCTAAAACTTTGAGAGAAAAATCATAACTACTTGATCCATCTCAATTTAAGAATAAAAATAAAAACTTTTGAAATATACGGTTTGAAACAAGTCATAAAATATTCGTCCAACTATAAATCATTTTATTAAGGATAAAATAGAAAGTTTAAACTTAAATTATTACTAAATAAACACTTTTTTAGGACTGACTAAAAAGAAAAAACTTAGGATAGCCCCAACGCACAAGGCATCCCGCATTCAGAGGCGGATTAGGGGGTTCGGGTGAACCCCCTTCGCCGAAAAGGGTGAACCCCTTCGCTAAAAAATTACACTATATATAAAGCATAATATGTTTTTTTATCCAGGCATGGAGGAAAATGTTTGTATTATTGATTGGGAAGTTAGGCCTGGAGGTCTATTTGTCCAGAAAAGAATTGGAGTTTCTGCTGAGGCCAATTTTGTTGCTGGTCCTAAGTCCTATGATCAAGATCAAGGTTTCATATGATTCTTTTTACCATGATCTTACTGTTCCAGCTGAATCAACATTTGGTAAATCATTTGATATTCCACAACTTTTACTTTTTGATATTGTTATATCTCCTTGACTTTGTTTACATTACTGGTCTCAATTCTGAATAAATGACGAAGGTTGTCCTAGGTAGGTTGATAATCTCCGTTAAATTAGTCATAAATTTGTTATGAATATTCATAATTCATACATCAAAGAAAACCGAACGGAGGGAGTATAATGTAATATTGACTTTTTTTATGTAACTAATGTTGGATTGAGATAAACTTGAGTGAAGCGATAGAAACAATGGGGATTCATGTAGTTGACACCAACTTGCTTGGGATTGAGGCGTATAATTTTTATTGTTCTAGTTGTTCAACATACTTAACAACCTGATTAATTAGATGGGATTTTCATAATTTCACGTTCCTGATATATCTTGATGAATCTTCTTTATTTCTGTACTTATATTAGTTAATTTAGCTTAGAGGGTGTTCATTAACATTCCTTCGCTGAAAAATTACACTGTATAACTTAGTTAAAATTTTATTTTGATTATATAGTAGATGGAATATGTTGAATGCCTTTAACTTTTTTCGTGTGTTTAACTCTTTATATTTTGATACTTTTGATAAAATTCCCGGCTCCGTTTCCTGCCTACTAATATTTACTAGCTAATTTCCTTTACTAAAATTAATTTGTGACTTTGGTACAATGAATAAAAAGTTGGATGATCATCTGTGAAATTAATCCTTAGAGTTCTGTTTATTTTTTATTTTCTTTCAAAGCAGGGATTCTTGATCATGTAAGTGTTGTTTCTTTTGTAGGTTGTTGCCCTAGAGGAAGCTGTGCTGAAAGGTACGAAAGTTGAAGACATGGAATTTGTTGTCCTTTCAGAGTTGTTTATGATTCAGCTTCTTACATTGGATAGTATTGAATCAGATGGAGAAGCAAGCAAGAACTCAGAGGAAGAAGGAGGTGAGTTATTGCATATCTAAAAACAAAATTAAGAACAATGTTGTCACGACCTCAAATGCTAACAGGTCGTGATGGCGCCTATCGTGGAACTAGGCTAGCCGACCATCACTTTACTACGCTTTTGTTCAATCATAACAGTCCACAACTAAATAATCCGCAAGCAACCATAGCATAAATAATATAAATAAGTCTTAGCGTCCCCATAATATTCTAAACCACCTCCCAAGAACTGGAGTCAATAGTCATGAGCATCTAAGAATAAATAAATCTAACTCTGTTAAAACTATAATGTATATCTCTGAATCAAATGCTAAAGCTAAACAAGGAAGGGAAATGGAGAAGTTGTGGACGCTGGACAGCTACCTTGAAATCCCGTGAACTTCTATTATCGAACCTGCGTCAGCTACTGCTGAGAGCTGGTACCTGGATCTGTGCACAGAGGCACATGGAGTCTTTATGAGTACG